>CABFPE010000217.1:338987-371367 GCA_900660155.1 Hofstenia miamia | reverse complement strand
TATATATATATATATATATATATATATATATTAGGGCTATTCCTTAAATAGGTTTTTAGTAAATTTGCAAAAGCATAGAGTCCTAAACGTGGAGAAATTATAAAATATGCTTAAAGACTACCAAATAAAAATTCTAAACGTAAAAAACGTCATGCCCTCTACATTTTGGGATTTTATTGTGTTTCTATGCAGGCCTATTTTATAAAAGAATGTCAGTCATTTTTAAATGAAATTTTGAAAAATTGTAGCACGTTTGCTATTTATTTAAAGTATATTAGTATTGAATGCTGACTTTGTTATGTTTTCCATGAGTTTAATATTTTTCTGGGCTGCTTGATGTTGCCTAAAAACATCTACATACCAACACGTTCTTAGCTCCAATAACATTTTCAGTATTCCTTTACTTTTGGATAAAACACTAGTGTATTATAAAACTCTAGAGAGATACTAGTATCAAAACTTTTATTTAAGACCAACCAGATGCATAAGTACTGGCAATTAATCACAATACTTGCTGAATATGAAGCCAATTATCTGGTAATAGAAAACTATAGTACTAAGAGTAACAGAAAAATCAGTCTTTACCTTTAAGTTTAGCTTTTTTCTAATTGCAGAGTTTTGCTTGCAAATTTGTGTGAGGTATCCACCCTAGTAACACGAAGTTGTCTTTTGGGCGTCCTTATGTTAACCTTTATAGCCGTCCAAAAGACGTCAATATCTGTCCTCATAATGGACACAAAAACGACGTGATTTGCTAATAAATAAAATGTTATTCATGATTTGCCACAAACTTTTTGTATGAAGTTAGTTAATTGTGATATCTTTCACAGCATGTGACTTTCGTAACCACGCCTTTGAAATTTACTCACAATCACACTTCCTAATCATTTTGCTCACAAACACCATCATTATTATCATTTATAAAGAAGTCTCTTATAATAGAAATGTTGACACTTAAATATCACCTTTGTAAAGGTGCAAAATTTTTTATATATTTGCTTTTTCATTAATTTCACTAGTATGCGTCTATTCACTTTTTATTAATATTTACATTTTAAGGTATTTATTGTTGAAGCCAAAATATATATTTGCATAAATCATTCCAACCTGTAAAAAATATTTATGTTTAAAACTAATACATGTTTACCTTAAAAAATGGAATAATTCATTCAATCATAAATTTTCTATTCAATATTATGCGACATTATAAAAAAATGAGTAAACTTTGTTTAGAAACGTTAATATTTTTAAGAAAAATAGCAATAAAAAATTTTCAACGTTTACAAAAGTGAAATTTGATGTGTCAAGAGGAAAGCTATTACATTTATAAATGATAGAGACATAATTTTTAAGTGAAACTACTAGATGTTCGATTGATTATGGAAATATATTTGTACATGATATTGAAGATTTATGACTTCCATTTAGTACTTTGGAAGTTGGTAATTTTGGTGTCATAGGATTTGTACACTGTTCAAAACATGTGGCAAATTTAATAATTAGATATTCAACAAAGACACGGCATTCAGTAGTGTTGTAAACTTGACAAAAATAAGAAACCAACTACTTAAATGAAAAAACCTAATTATTAATCACATATACTGTGCAAGAAATTTCTGGAAAAACATCAGAAAATGACATGATGCACTCCAAAATTTGAGGAAAACTTTTCAAATAGATTAAGGGTGACAGATTATTAAAGTTACATATAAAACCGTGCCTAATGTTCTTCAGGATCTTTACCTTTTCCACGATTAAACACCCATGCGCAGACGTAGTTTTAGCCATGAACCGAGTTTTGTTCAGCTAGACCAATCGTAGTAAGCCCGATTTTGCTTCAACTAACTCCATTTATTTAACAAATGAATGTAATATAAATGCTTAAAAAGAAACACCATTTCAACAGACTAATTAATTCAAGCCCTGTTTTTTCAGAGAAATTCTTTTAAGTGATTTGAAGAGCTTGTGTTAAATTAATCGGGCAATAAATGATTTGAATTGAACATAATGAAAACTATGTTGAAAAAGTGCTTGCATATGAATGGCCATACATTATAATTAATAGAACTAAAGAGATGGACAGAGCCTCTTCAACTAACTTTATTCGATTTGAACGAGCAGTTGACGTCATATTCATCAAAAAACTATGTTCAAAGTTGTACATGAAGTAAAATTATAGAGGAAATTCCAAGCAACAATGAAACCAATGTTTGAAGTTTAATGTGATTACGCTGTAGCTCTATGGAATAGACAAAGGTAAAAACATATATCATTGCTAAGGTGTTTTTTAAGCGCAATGAATGCATAGCAATTATCCTTCAACCTTAAGCAAATAAAGAGGTCTTGAACTTTTATGGTTCCTGAAAAAATGTTTAAAGTTTTATAACTCACTATCAAATAAAGGTATCTAAAATCTTAATACACCACAGAATTGAAGAATGCATTCTCTTTCATCTGGGTTCTTAAGACTCCATGGCTTACTAAATTAATTTAGTAGGCCATATTTAGACTCTGTCCTTGCGCACTGGTAGTCTATCTAAATAGAATGAAACAACTAAGGTAATTTGTTTCGACCTTCTGACTACTTGAACATGAGGTATGGAAAGAATTTAAAACCTTTTAAAAATTAATTGTTGTTAGTTTTCAAGTACTTAAACGTTATAGCACGCTCACCAATAGATGTGTCCTAATCTCACGATTTCCAAATTTCCTAGTAGGTGCGGAGAAAATTGTTTGAAAGCATTGAAAACCGTTTGTCCCCTTAAAAGGACATAAACATTTCAAAGTTAAGCATATAGAATTCAGAAATTAGTTAATAAATTTTCAATAGGGAGGTATGAGAGATGATCGGAAGCATTAATTTGTCCTTTTTGTAATAAAACTAAAATTTAACCTGTTTAAAATATTTTTTTTTCTTATTAAAATTCTTGAAAACTATGTGGAGACTGAATGCCCTTTTTAGATGTCAGTCCATTTGTTGAAGATAGGGTATGTAGTAATAGCATTGATTGAATGGATAAAATTAATGTCTTGTAAATTATGTGTTGAAGAATTTGTAACTGAATTCGATTCGATGCTAATGAGCACATGGAAATCTGTAAAATGTTTTTAATAAAGTTTTCCTCAACATTAAGAGAGTTATATATTTCAAAAGAATTGGGAATGACGCTTTGTCATTAGATATTGATTTATTATGACGTCAACTACTTTAATAAATAATGAATTTATAAATATATTACATTAACTTGTTAAGCAGATGGATTTTTATTTAATTGTTTGTGCTGTTATCTCTTTATAACGCCTCTCGTGTTAATGCCGCATTGCAAAAGAGCGAAATATTGTTAACTAAATTATTTTTGCCATGTCGCATTTTGGCAAAACGAATGTGTTGAAATATTGGATGTAATTATTTAATATACAATAGTAAATATTAATCATCACAAATATTTTTTAATATAAAAATAAAATCATAAAATACTTTTAATAATAAATAAATCGAATTCCCACAACATTCCAAATACATACAAGTTGCAACATGCAAATAATACCTTATAAATTATAACAAACATTATAATTACTAAGCTTCAAGGTTTTTGTATTTCTTTTTTAAGTGCTTAATGCTGATATAGTGCCTATTAAAAGACACTTGCAGACCAAATTGGGCCGTACGAATCTAATTGTGCGCCTCTGCATTACATTAATATTTCTTAAACAAGAAGTTTGCATTCGTTTTTTCTTTAATCATGGCAAGAGTAGTGCATTTAACGTGTATGTAAGCTACAAAAATTTTATTAAGCCGTATATTAAGATGTAGATGAAATGATTTCTAGGTCATCACTCGTCTAAAATATGGCCTTGTCCCAATTTTAAGGGTGAGATTTCTACTGCAACATCATCTTAAATTAACTCTGCTTTCTTTGTAGCAATCAAAGTTGAATAAAATGTAAGCATACCTATAGTTAAAGCTAAAAATATATATATATATATATATATATTATTCAACATAGAATATTTATTGTAATCTAATATTAACGTGCATTAGTTGATGTAGTGCTTAAAAGATGTCAACACCTCTTTATGTGATTAGCTTGAGAAAGATGACATTTTGAAATAATTAATGTGTCTATAACATATAATAAAACAGTAAAAGAGAAAATAGTCTATGCTTAATTCCATTAAAGAAATTCATCTCACTCTGTATATTGATCAAAGTGTTGTTCACTATTGATTGTTACGTGGCAGTGTGATAATGGATTTGCAAGCCTCTAATCTTTGCCATGACATTATTGCTACAGGTTAGTTCAAAAGCAAATCAATGCAAAGTAAATCAGCCAAAGGTACTTTCAGCAATATTTTTGTTAAGAATTAATCCTTTTGGAAACATCATGATCAACAGCAATACTCAGTTTTTGCAAGGAATCAAAAAGNGTTACTGTGAGAAATCAATGAATTCATTGGCTTCGTATGATTGCATTTTCACATCATTCATATGTTAGATCTGCCCTCTCAGTAAAAGAAGGACCAAGTTAATCAGTGTGCATTTTTGCAGGATCATGTTATCTACTAGTAGCTCTTATTTAGAATCGGAAGGATGGTAAAATTGGAACCAGAATCTTACTAGTAGCATTCTAGATCAGTTTATTAACGCGTCTTCATTTTGGAAAAAGAAATCTTCCTCTCAAAAAATGAAGGGAATGTTGTAAGATGGCTTTGAATATAGTTTTCAATGTATATAAAGGTGATTGCATGACTTAGATTATATTAATTTTCAAAGAAAAATGTGTGTTGGATTGAATTGATCCATCTTCAATGTCAGTTTATTGAATTTCATGAAATTTGAAAGAATATTATTGCAATATTAATTAGATAATTCATTGTGCATCATTAAAGCTGAGAATTCAATTACAATATAGCTACCACTACAGGTTTAAGTGTTTATTGTCAAAAAACGAGTAGCTTTGGAAGAGATCTGGTTATTTATTAATACAATTAAGAGGCCATCACCAAAGCTTTGATATCCTTTCTGCTTTATCCATGCGCAAATTTCAAGGTCTCGTAGTTTGTCACGTTCATTCCCATACAATTCACCTTTCAAGTTTCCAAAAACTTTAGAAGTTCCCGTATGTAATTATATCTAATGAGCAAAAAAGTATAGTGAGAAAACCTTATTTATTTTATAAATTTAATGATTGTAAAAATATATTAAATTAGAAAAGCAATCTGAAAATGCAGACCTCTGTCAAGTAGCCCAATTTGCCTGACTAGATGCATGCATTGAAATGAAAGGTTGTTTCTTTAAATGTTACAACATTACCTAAGCCCTAACCGAAAGCAATAACTTGGAGAAAGACCACATTCTTACAATTGAAATAAATATTTTGCTAAGACTAATATCTAGATTGATAAATTCTAAACCCAAACATAATGGAACTTTTCTGGATTTAATGCACCTCGTTTCTGTTAATTATAATTTTTTCTTGTTTTGCTCACTTTATATATATATATATATATATATATATATATATATATACATAGACATATATATTAAGATAGTCACCGAAAAATTATTTATAAGGCCTCCAGGTTTGTTTGTGTTCAAAGAATGACATGGATTTTAACAAGATAATAACTTAAAATGTCAAATGAGAATTGGAAAATTGTTTTCTTCGCTGATAAATCAACTAATTTTATAGAGACAATAAAGTTCTTAATTATTGTAAGCCCTATTGTAATCCCACAATGATTTAGAGCAGTCTGAACATTTAATAGGGCTTTCTTATTTTAAAATCTATCTTGTAATTTTTAATGGCACTCGTTTTTGAAAATATCATTCAAACAAAGAAACAGATAAACAGAGTTCTCTTGACCTAAATAGGAATGCCTAAATTTTATAGTATTTAAGTAATTAAAAATCCGTATGGATTATATTCATTTTATATGACTAACCAGAAATGTAAGATTCTGATGTTACGCTTTCACTACCACAATACGAGAATATTTCTGTGAATGACAGCTATAAATGCAGTAGACCCCCGAAAGTTTGTTTTGANGTTTACATGATCATGTTTCCCTCACAAATTGAATTGAGGTTCTTTAAAAAGCATACACACATTATTTTAATAGATTAGTAATCTCTGAATTGTATACATTTTGAATTCTTGAAACAGCAGTTTCAGATATTCTAATAATATCTGTGAGTTTGGAATTGGTGTATGACTTTCAGCATTTAAGAAAAACAAGAGTGATGCAGTTTAACTTGCTCATACAGATGCATGGTGTGCATTAATTCTTTTCTAAAACATTTAATTGGGCAATGTTTTCAGAGTTAATACCCAGATAAGAATGAGAATCTTCATCAAACCTTAAAATACTGGAAAAAGTTTCATCAGATGACCTTGGAAAGTATTAAGATTGACTAGTTAATGAAATAGAAAACAAACCAAAATCAAAAAAGCAAAGCTCAGATAAAGAAAAATTTTTTGTTTGGACCACTTTACTGTATACCTTAACATCAGACTAAAAATATAAATCTTAAAATGATGCACAGATAAGTTTATATATATATATATATATATATATACATAGACATATATATTAAGATAGTCACCGAAAAATTATTTATAAGGCCTCCAGGTTTGTTTGTGTTCAAAGAATGACATGGATTTTAACAAGATAATAACTTAAAATGTCAAATGAGAATTGGAAAATTGTTTTCTTCGCTGATAAATCAACTAATTTTATAGAGACAATAAAGTTCTTAATTATTGTAAGCCCTATTGTAATCCCACAATGATTTAGAGCAGTCTGAACATTTAATAGGGCTTTCTTATTTTAAAATCTATCTTGTAATTTTTAATGGCACTCGTTTTTGAAAATATCATTCAAACAAAGAAACAGATAAACAGAGTTCTCTTGACCTAAATAGGAATGCCTAAATTTTATAGTATTTAAGTAATTAAAAATCCGTATGGATTATATTCATTTTATATGACTAACCAGAAATGTAAGATTCTGATGTTACGCTTTCACTACCACAATACGAGAATATTTCTGTGAATGACAGCTATAAATGCAGTAGACCCCCGAAAGTTTGTTTTGATATGAATGCCAGAAATTTAAAAGGATCTTAATAAATTTTTAATGTCAATACTTTTGAAAGATCTGACCATGTATCTATGTAGAAAATCACAATAATTTCAACACAATTCATGCTTAATTGTGAACTAAAGATTTCTTCTTCCCAATACATAGGCTAATTGAGAAATTCGGTAACTTTATCATTTTCATAAAATAAAGCAAAACAATATTTTGACAGCAGTGGCACAACCAGGGGGTGGAGCACGATGCCATACCCCCCTTGAGTTGGTCATCCATATACTATTTCGCCTTTTTTAAATCCGTCTCGCTCCTTCATATGCACACTCTCTATTCCCGTTCTTCAGTTAAAAATACTTGATGGCAACTTTCTTCCTTTCTTTTTTTTCTGGTGCCTTTAGTTAAAAAATGGGTGCCGTCGCGACTATTCCTCGCCATCTCCAATGCTTAATGACAACTTTTCTGCAAACAATATGAATATTCCGTAAGTAAGACGAGAAAGATCCAGGATACAAGTCATATGACAACAATTTTAGTTCATACAAGAAGCAAGAGAGCTTAGTCAATGGACAAGAACACAAAATTACTATGACATGGGTTACACTGTAGGGACAGAGACACCTGTAAAAGAAGAAAGTTAAAAAATGAAGTGATGCTAAAAAATCTTATACAATCAGGTTAAGAGTTANGGTGATCCTATAGCAACACCATTGATTTATTATTGAAAGTGAAAGCATTGTTGCAGCATACTAATTTAATTAGTTTCTCAATGGTTTGGTGATCAATTAATTTTCCTTCAATTTGTGAACAAAGATACTACATCAAAACTTACCCTCACAGTTTTATCAAAATTAAATTTTTTATCAATTTCCTCAAGTTTTCTGATGAAATCAAATGCATCACAACATTGTATTTCGTAGAATTATATGTAGTCAAGAATCATTGCTAACTTATAATTAGAGCAGCTTATTGATGATAGCCTTGGCAAAAAAGGGTGGTTTCTCTTTGACATTTAGAGCTTTCATATTGTTTTTCATTAATTTGACTTAGACTTTTAAGATTGGGAAGGTCTGAATTAAATTCAGCGTCAAGATATATAAATGAAATTTTTGTTCTTGATTTATGTTTACATTAATTTGCAATAGTAATTATATATATATATATNGAAACTAAATCACCTTCCCCTCAGATATAATAGTAAGTAGCTTATTAGACCATTGCAATAAAATTTTTATAAAATTTTCCTTGCCCCCTGAATTCCATGAGCTGGCTACGCCTCTACTTCATATTAACATATTTTACTATTATTTTGCTAATCTATGCTTCTCATTATTATAATGGCATTAGAATACGTCAATTTTACAAATTATCAAAAATATTTCAGACTTTTTCTTCAAGTTAAAATATTACGAAAAATGCTTCCACCTTCCTAATGTATACATAATGCTAGGCAACTTTTTCAAATCGGACTAGAATTAATTAGAATTTTATAGAAGTGTATTCGCTTGTTAATGTTCTCGAGGCGTGAAAACAATTAATTACGGAGCGTTGCGCAATCATGTGCGCTGAAGTATTAAGTCTGGTTTAAATATAAAAGATCTTTTCAAATTGCCACCAGAATTCAAAGCAATGTTTTAAGACATCAAACAGTGGGATGTTTGTCAATCCCTATAAATGATGTTACTCGTAGTTAATTTCATCACATATAGTATATTAAAAATGGTGTTCATAAAACTTTAGGTTTGAGTACAGTGAAGATGGGGAAAGAATATACCTGTCAAGTAAGGAATACGTAAAAATGCATTGGAATCAAATTACGTAAAAAATACGATGCCGAAGGTTATATCCAACATTGATAATTTAAATTAACAATGATGGAAGGAATGTTATTATATAACAAGACAAAGGAAGGGAGAGCGCTTTATTTAAGAAACAAAATTACAACCACGGTTTAGAATACATCCGTTGATAAATGAGTCTGTCAAATATTTGATTTAGAGAAATTAGAAAAACAAAATGCGCTGGAAACTGTACTTCTCTTTTGAGGGCGCTGTACTATACGCTTTCAATGTCCAATTGCATCACATTGTAAAAAGACTCGAGCAGAAATTATCTACCCCTCAAAATCGAATTAAGAAAATTGAAAATATCATTAATTTTATGTAAAATTTGTTTACATATTCAGAATGCAGTTGTAAATAATGTTATTTTGGAGTTAATTTAACAAACCAATAAAGATTTACTCCACAATTTATGGCTTCCTTATGAAAAAAATTAATTGTCTACATATGAGGCAACCTCCCTTTTGAGCCCCATGCTTGTGATTAGGTAAATTATGACTGCTACCCAATGTCATTTGTAACATTGGTGTACAATATTCTCTCTGGAACCTTCATTCTTAACCTTTATGCATATATTGATCAGGTGGATCTCAGTGATGCTTTTAAAACAAGTAGCATATGTACTAAAGCGACAACGGTTAAATACGTAGGTTAAGTGTAGGGAATACGAGAGCGTTAAGCTCATTGCCTAACTTGCGTGAGCAGAAATACAGATACACACTAATATGTTTTTTATATCTAGGTACCACATTAATGTTTAAAATGTGTTCACTTAATTAGATTACAGGTCCAATGACGTCAGAGGTAGATGGTCTTTAGTACCTAAATACGTAGGTAATACAAACCGCTTCACTTTCAACCTAAATCTCAGGGAGTTGCTGAGTAAAATATATTTTATTGAAAATATAAACACCTATAGAAAGAGTGCTTCTTTTTAGATGCTTGCGTTTCATTAGGCCAAAAAATCAGATGAAATGTTATCTAAGAATTAAATAATATTAATGTCTAATGATTAGATGCAATTGATTACCATCTAAATGATATTCTTTATACATCGTTATAATGAAGGTAATTCTTGAAGCATAAAAATCCATACCATTAAGCTTACATAGTTTTTTCAATGCCCAATATACATAGTAATTATGCAAGAAAATAGATACCATATTGATGGTCTCGTATCACGTACACACATTATTGATTTGATGACCATATTGAGGGTCACTGTATGCACATTATATCTACACTGTGCACAATGGTCAATTGACTCAACTTCATAATATTGTTATGAACACCATTCTCATTTTTATTTTAGTTCATCAATACATTCCTTGAAAACACAGAATTTATATCTAAAGAAAATTTGAACATGGCACATTTCTACCTTGGGTGATTTTCTAAGGGACCTGTTAAATGTAGCTCTTATCCCAAGTCTGCCCACCTTTCTCAAATTAACATCTACAACATTATATCACTCAACCCGTCCTATCAGTCGAAATTACAGTGATTTCACGGAATATAAAAAATTTGTAAATATTTAACCAGCAAAGAATGTTAGATTATTAAAATAGTTTAAGTTCTACAATTATCCATGTCTATAGCAATGTGTGTGAATTCTCCTATCAACGATACATAAAATATAAACTGTAAACTTCACATATGCATAATTTCCTGATCGTATCTGCAACTTCTGTGTACAAAATATTAGGCAAATCCTTGTTTTTTAAAACAAAATAATTTTGTTTGAAAAGTGTTGTGTAATCTTATCGCATACTAATGATACCTGTCTTTGTTTGTTTTGACCATGCAATTAGTGGTGTCAAATAGCCATCAATCATTAGAAATTTTTATCGAACAATTCCGAAATCCTTGAGATTTTATTTAAACATGAAATTCTATATCGCAATAAATTCTTTCAAAACGAAAGTGAAATACAAGAATGTAATTCAAACTGTACCACTTAATTGTTGTTTCAAGAAAACCTCTTTAAACCGAGGAGTCACTTAAGTCAATCAATAATTGGATTTGTCAATTGATAAATCAATATCTATATCCCAGAAATTTTTTATGATAATCTAATAATACTTATTCCAAAAGTCACTTGAAACATTCAAAATGTTTAAAAATTACACCATCAGAATGCATCTCACCAGTTTAGTANCTGTAGGGACAGAGACACCTGTAAAAGAAGAAAGTTATAAAATGAAGTGATGCTAAAAAATCTTATACAATCAGGTTAAGAGTTACAGTTCTGGGAAGACCCAACTTCAACTTCGTCAGGGGGACATGGAGTTGAACCCTCCCACAACTGCAGCGTAGGGAACAAGCTTTTTTGTCTAGGTGCAAAATGAAGAGAAAGAAATTAAACAAAATAATAACTAAGCCTCCTAGAACTGTAGCTCTTAACCTGATCATTTAAAGATTTTTTAACTTTCTTTTTCCACAGGTGTCCCTAAAGTGTATTTATTTCTGCCTGTAACCTTTGTCATAGTAATTTAGTGTTCTTGTCTATGGACTAAGCTCTCTTGCTTCTTGTAAGAACTAAAATCAGGCTATAGGCCTAGTGTCTCCCTGCTTTTGCTTCTGTTCATATTCGCTTTAAATAATAACAAATATATATATATATATATATATATNGAGATGGTCGCATCCACATCCACCATGACAATGCCTCAAGCCACACAGCTGCCAAAACGAGGGATTTCATCACCGAAAACCGCCTGAAACCAGTGGCGCACCCACCCTACAGCCCAGATCTTGCCCCGTGCGATTTCTGGGCGTTTCCAAAACTCACCGAACGCATGGCTGGGTGCAATTTTTCGAGAGAACAAGATTTGGCTAGGAGGATAAATCAGGAGCTGAAGAGTATCCCTCTTCCGGAGTACGCAGAAATGTTCCAAGCATGGATACGAAGACACCGACGCTGCGTGGAGGTGCGAGGGGAGTATTTTGAAGGACTTTGAATGTCATTGTGTTGTTTTATTCGTGAATAAAAATTCTATGAACCAGTTGCCATTACTTATTGAACGCCCCTCGTATTAATATGCTTTCAATTTTTTTTATTTAATCAATCAGAAAGTAGTTACGATGGAAACATGACCTCCGAACTATAGACAGTGTTTTAAGATTTTGTATTCTAAATTCTAATTTCAAAATTTTAAAAGAGTTTTTTACTATTTTTTATTTTTACTAATTCCATTTTGGGCTTAATTAAGTATTCTAAGAGATTTTTCGAAACACTACATTATGAAATATTTATGTAACTACAGCAGCTGATCAAAAAATGTACTAAACTTTAAAAAAAATAAAGATTTGTTTTCTGTTTAGTAAATTTTTTTCTTTAATTTCAATGATGTTCTGCTGATGACCATTTTGTCAATAAGTCAAATGGTCAAACATTCATTAAGAATTCCTATGAACTCAGCAAATGCTGTGCGGGCATTTTCTTGTTTGAGTTTAAAGAGCTGTCAGAAGTTTAATGCGTCAAGAATGTCTATCTGCTTTACTTCTTTGAACGTTAAAACGACAAATAAACACCGACAAAGAAAAAGTGATCGAAAGTTTTTCTAACTCAAAATCAGATTACGGGCCTCTACTTATACTTCAAAAGTTGAAGAATATAATACAATCATTCTTTAAAATCAATATATTGAATTAGTTGAAATGTTTTTACATTCAATTTTACCTATTGTTTGAACTCTGAATTGAACAATGAAGAAAGGCCTTTAATATCAATGTAGTAAATTAGAAAAGTTTTATAATCATTTTTGGCTTTTATTTTTATTGCCAAATTTGATTCAGTCCAAATAAATGGAATCGAAGCAAACTTAAAACTTGATCTCCTTTGGAATAAATTTTTGATCACTGGGGCATTTATTGAAAGGAAGAAATGTCTCACATAGGCTTAAAAAATATAATATTTTACAATAAAATGGTAAACTGAGATATCCCCATCAGAAAATCGTGTGTACGCCCCTGATTTTAATGATATGGTAATTTGTTATTGCTTCCTTCTGTATCACCAAAAGCGATTTATATATATATATATATATATATTCACATTCAATCCTCGAGTGTGTCTATTAATATGCGGCTAGATTGGATATCAGATTTCTCTTTTCAGGCAATCTCCTAAACATATATTGACGAATTTTATTTATGTATTTATGTATTATATGATTATGTATCTGAAAATAACATTCAGAAGACTAAATTTGAAAATTTATAAATCTACAGGTAACTGTTTGGAGAAATTTTGACAAATCGTTGGAAGGATACGTGGTTTTAATCTTTCCACGGCGGATTGTGTTCTATTAGGAAGGACACCTCGAAGGGGTGTGCCGAGTCTGATTGGATGTTGCAGAACAGTTTTTCATCTTTCGCTTTTATCAGATCATGTATGTTGATTTAAACGATTGGATGATTCCCAATCTCACAACTTTCTTCTGTATTCTATCAATCCAACGTTGTTTTGTTGTCTGTTGTGTATGCTTCAAGTCCATAATTTATGCAACTGTCAATAATGCTACATGTAGAATACAACAGTTCTAGCTCAGCCGTTGAGTAGCCCGAACGGATAACACAAAATATATCAAAGCAATCTACTGTATATGCATTGCCATCCAGTGAAATAATTAAGCTTGAGGGTTGAACATAGATTGCTCTTGTGAATAACTTATAAAGTAATATATTACTGTACATCATATATACACTAGAGAGTGACAATATGAGGTAAGCATGGACCCGAACCCGAAACGTTGACTTTGATTTGACATTATGAATCTCTGTCCAAACAACTGATCATTAACATGAATAATTTTTAAATAGGGGAAACAGCAATTTATTGGTATCTATTACTTAACATATTGGACCTTTCTCAAATCAAGCGGTGGCTACCATCAGTATTATTTTAATAATCAATCTAATCTTTATCCGGATACCCGTTGTCACTGCTAATATTCACTAACAAATCCTTACAGTATTAGTAATATTTTATATGAATTCCCCTTTATCGAATTGGGAATATTTGAAAATTTTGTCTTAAGGGGGTTTTTTTGTTAAAACATTTGTCCAGAATTTTGTTTAAACAAAAATCCGCAGTGTAGCACACAAAAATCCTAACAAAAGTTTGGACAAAAATTCCGATAAAAGTTTGGAGAAAAATCCGCAATGTAGCACACAAAAAACATGACACAATTTTGGACAAAAATCTGCAGTGTACCACACAAAAATCCTGATAAAAGTTTGAAAAATAATCTGCAGTGTAGCACACAAAAATCCTGATAAAAGTTTGAAAAATAATCTGCAGTGTAGCACACAAAAATCCTGACAAAAGCTTGGACAAAAATCGTCAGTATAGCACCCCCTTTACTTTGTCACAATAAAGTTGTTGATCCTTAGAAAAGGTATACGTACAGACGTGATAATCTAGTGCACCTTAAAGATTCATTAATACAACGTATCTCTAGTAACATCTTTGTCACATAGGAAATTTTATGCAACATTAATCATAAATTCCCTGTTTTCTTTAAGGTTTAAGCCCATTTTTTACTAATTTGTTCTTTCTGTAGGTAATTTAATGCACATTTTGGCGTATAGTAATTTTTAGGGAATTTACGCAATCCTTTGATAAAATAATTAGCATTTTAAACTTCCGCAGTTATCACATTGTTTGAAACTAAGTAGTCTATTTAATAACAACTTTCGCAAATAATTAAATCGATAATAGAGTTCTTTTTCATTCATAAACCTTCAAATAAGCGTGGCATAGGTTGATTTGCGTTATTATAATCGAAGCGATTTTCTAGCAGCGGGAACTTCTTTGTCTTCTGCGCATTCAATACGCGTTTCACTAAAAAGGGCGCTTTGAAGCCAAATGAAAAAACGTAAAAATGCTGATTGGGACAATTCATTCACCAGCACGCAATTTATGCGTGAAACTGAACTCCGGTTAAATGATTGGCCGCAAGGGCTTAGACAAACAATCACAAAATTATTAAAGGCTTTTTAAGTATACGAAATCTATTACTTAATTTAGTTTTCAATGGGACGCTTCTCTCGCGGTAATATTCTCGAATGAATTTAAAATATTTCTCTGAAATACATAGATGTTTTTTTAAATTGAAATATTCAATCCGAAATCAATTTCTGGGAATGAAATGTTTTTCCTACAAACTAAAGTTAATCAAGGCGTGATCTTCATCCTCGTATAGGAAAACTTCCGTGGGTGGAAGAAAAAGACCTTGAGAAGAAATCTTAGGGCGACAGTCGACGATAATATTTAATAAATAAATTCAATTTGTTGATACAGTCATTGCCATGCAGCTTCACTAAATTTAATTAATCCAAATTCAAAATTTGTAAAGAGGTTTAGGGAGACGACTATAGTTTATTGTAATGAAAATTATGTTTTAAACACCGTTATAATTCTTCGAAATTCATTGTATTCAAAATATATTATTCTGTTTGTTATTCAAAATATTATAAAGAGGTGGAACGATCTGAAATTCAATGTTTCTTTACAAATATAATACAAAAGATCTCTTTTGATCTCAGAAACAATTTCGTTGATTTCTGAATAAGTGATTAGAAACATTTATTTCCGATTAGCTATAGTTACCCTTTTCACCCAATATTTCTTAAAAGTTATCACTGCTACAGTTACTTCCTGATTCAGTTATCTGTCATTTATTAAAACAAGCGAAATAATACAGGAGTATTGAGCTACAAATTTCATTAGAGCAGAAGGGTAACGGCCAGTCTTTGAAACTTTAATTTTCGTTACATCAACTCAGGCTATATTTACATGAATATATCGAACAATTTATTTTCCGAATCAGGTGAGCACACAGGTTTTTCAGAGGGAGTATATAATTAATTAAACGCAATTTTACACAGAAGCTTTAAAAAACCAAATGTAATAATTCAAAATGTTGTGAACAATGAATATTTATAATGAACTTTTAGGATATCAATCGTCATAATTAGTATGCTTTAATCTAGAAAAGTTTTGGAATTTTTATGTTTATTTTAAAATTAATTCAATGTATTTGATCATTACGAAAAATTCAATGGGGAGTATATAATTAATTAAACGCAATTTTACACAGAAGCTTTAAAAAACCAAATGTAATAATTCAAAATGTTGTGAACAATGAATATTTATAATGAACTTTTAGGATATCAATCGTCATAATTAGTATGCTTTAATCTAGAAAAGTTTTGGAATTTTTATGTTTATTTTAAAATTAATTCAATGTATTTGATCATTACGAAAAATTCAATGGGGAGTATATAATTAATTAAACGCAATTTTACACAGAAGCTTTAAAAAACCAAATGTAATAATTCAAAATGTTGTGAACAATGAATATTTATAATGAACTTTTAGGATATCAATCGTCATAATTAGTATGCTTTAATCTAGAAAAGTTTTGGAATTTTTATGTTTATTTTAAAATTAATTCAATGTATTTGATCATTACGAAAAATTCAATGGGGAGTATATAATTAATTAAACGCAATTTTACACAGAAGCTTTAAAAAACCAAATGTAATAATTCAAAATGTTGTGAACAATGAATATTTATAATGAACTTTTAGGATATCAATCGTCATAATTAGTATGCTTTAATCTAGAAAAGTTTTGGAATTTTTATGTTTATTTTAAAATTAATTCAATGTATTTGATCATTACGAAAAATTCAATGGGGAGTATATAATTAATTAAACGCAATTTTACACAGAAGCTTTAAAAAACCAAATGTAATAATTCAAAATGTTGTGAACAATGAATATTTATAATGAACTTTTAGGATATCAATCGTCATAATTAGTATGCTTTAATCTAGAAAAGTTTTGGAATTTTTATGTTTATTTTAAAATTAATTCAATGTATTTGATCATTACGAAAAATTCAATGGGGAGTATATAATTAATTAAACGCAATTTTACACAGAAGCTTTAAAAAACCAAATGTAATAATTCAAAATGTTGTGAACAATGAATATTTATAATGAACTTTTAGGATATCAATCGTCATAATTAGTATGCTTTAATCTAGAAAAGTTTTGGAATTTTTATGTTTATTTTAAAATTAATTCAATGTATTTGATCATTACGAAAAATTCAATGGGGAGTATATAATAAAATTGGCATAGTGTTCGGTTTTTTCATATTAATAAAAAATTTTCTCCATGCCCTCTAGGAAACTTGGAAATCTATTTTTCAACATGCTTAAATGTAATGTTGGAAGTTTGTACTAAAGCATATAAATTGCTTTGCCTAAAGTACTTTACAAATTTTCATTGACAATTTCAATTTGCTAAAAAATCTTTTGAATTCTCTCCAAGCCTAATGTTCAGGTAAATATAGGGTTTAAAGCACATGTAATCAACAACGAACTTGAACTATTTTTTGATATGTACATCTAGATAGAGATCCCAACCTTTTTGAATTGTGCCGTGTCTGGGGTAGTGGGACATGGATGTCTAAACTGTTGATATTAAAATAATAATTTGCAAATAAATTTTTATTATCGTTTATACAGACAAATGCATATTAATTTTAAAATGAGTTACTAGTTACTAGGTGATAGTGTTAAAATGTCTGATATATTTGCCATTAATTTATGGATGTCTAAAATTGAAAAAAATATAACTTATTAAAGATTTGCCACATTTATTATGAAAAATAGGTGCTTCAATGTTTTCAGGTATACATATACCCTGTAACATGCGCTGCTAGTAATAAAAATCACATTAAGCTATTTGTTACTCTGATCCAAATGCTATAATCCTAAAAACTCAAATATTTTTTCTTGAAAAGCGCATCAATGTAATTTAATGCTCTGTGTTTATAAATGAGTCATTGTTACCACAAGCACCATGAAAGAAAAGTCTCACTAATAGCTAACAGATGAAGAACAAACTACAGTGACGAGTCCAAAGCTACGTCTGTCATTTAAATTATGACTTGAATGGTCAGTGATGAATCCATCAAAAATTTATTGACTTCGGTCTAAATTAAATATTAAATGAGTTGATAACTAAATTTTAAATGAAGTGTTCAAATGTTAAATGTGCAATGCACCAGTGAAACCTTTAATGATTCAAAGGCTATACAGGATCGATTCAATTTTGTCGATTTTTATGCTTAAATTAGAAATATTAATACAATCCCTTAAATGGATAAAATTTAATGTAAGAATAAATCTCATTTCAAATTATTTAATTAAGTGAACAAACACATCAGTGGGGTTGATGCTGCTATAGGTGAAGGGAATGACATTTAATAATGAACATTCAATTAAAAAGGAGGAAAATCTGAAGAATTAGATAAACGTTGTGTCGTGTAAGCTTTTATTACTTTGTATAACGCTAATTGATAAATGCATTTTTTGAATCATACATCTTCAAAAACTTACTATCTATGGCTTTGATATTTTGTAAAACATTCTTGATAATACAGTTATAAAGTATACATTTTAAGTTTAGAGTATATGTTTTACGTACATCATTAATAAAAAACTTTTGTCATAAAATAGAACAGTATATATTTTTTATGAGATATAACATATTTTTTTTCAAATTTGACATTTTTATTTGTCTGTTGACAGCGTGATATTTGACATTTTACGATGTTTTGGTTCACAATAACTAATTTAAATTAAAAATTATAAATTCCTGGACAGCCAAGTTGGTATTTTACGCAGAGTGAATCTATTTTTTCCGTTGGATGGGGAATAGTCGAGCGGCGACTGTTTGATGAAATTTTCTCATTTGTAACTATTTCACAATTTCTGACTTCAAATAGGTAATTACCAAAGCGGCGAATAAGAAGATCTTTTTCTGAGTATCACAGTACCACTGCTTTCAGCAAAATATCTCAGCACTATGTATCAAAATCTGAACTCAAAAGCCTACATCTGCACATACAAATTATCAAAATCAATTTAGAGACCACAATTAAGGTTAGAATTGCAATGACGATTTGGAGACGACATTGATATTTTAAATAATGATTACTATTTATAAATAACTTTTTAAGAAACCCAATGAATTCTAAACAATGTTCTCTGGAATAGAATATTTTTATCAAATAAGTGTTTAAAGGTATTCAACATGTATTATCCGAAGGTATCACACTATTTGTATAAAGGATGTCAATAATAACCATTTCCTTGCAAAATCGAATTTATGAAATCACATAGTTGCACATTTTTTTGTCTTAATGATTTGATATGACAACTTTTAACTTTCTTGTAAATTGAAATGTACATACGTTTAATTTTTCTTCAAATACTGAAACAATTTACTTTTTTAGCAATTCTATTCAGCAAATATTTTACCCTTTTTTTATAAAAAAAAGAATTCCTTAAAAACAATGAGGTTGAAAATGTCATAAATCTGTTGTAAGTGCGTACATGTTCAACGAAAAAGTAATTTTGAATGTATTAAAATTCAAATTTCAAATTATATAAAGTTCTTTAGGGTTAAACAAACATTGTTTGGGAACGTGTGTGATAAAAATGTGTTAAAGTGCAATTCTATTGTGTGTAAATTCGAAGCGGGCTTGTTTGATTAATAAAATTTGAGGCCTGTACAAGACGGGTCCGGTTACAACTCTATTGATACGATAGCGAGGTTTTGTATTTCCCTAAACTTCTCAACGTTAGAAAGAAAAAAATATATATATACAGTACTGGGAAAGTTTGGGAACAGTAACCTGTTTAAAGCATGTTTTATGCTATTTCCTGGAAACTTCGCAAAATTCCTGAAATTCCCTATTTTTCTTAGAGTTTACAACCGATTCATTTAGTCAATCAAATTAACACAACTTTAGATTTACACACAATACATTTTCACTGAAAAAGCACTATCATTATAGTTTGAAATATGGTCCGTGGTAGTGAAATTTCACCAAAAAAGCGTTCTGAAATTCATATCTTGTACGAGGAGGGATACAATTACCGTGCTATAGCTGTTAGAATGGGCATGTCAGTATCTTCGGTATCCAGAGGTGTTACTCACTATCAGCAACTGCAAAATTCTTCCTCTCGCAAGCGGTCTGGTAGACCAAAACCGACAACCCCTCAGACTGACTGTCTCATTCACCATTACGTCGTCAATCAACCATTCTCTTCATCTTCTGAAGTCAAGGCAAATCTAGGTGCGGTAGTGCAGAATGTATCAACACGCATCATTAGGCGTTGATTGAATACTACCTTTGACCTTCCATCGTGCAAACTGGCAGCCAAACCCCGATTGTCTTCAAAGAACATTTGAGACTGGTTGCGGTTCTGCAGGTAATACCAACACTACACCCCTGAGATGTGGCATCAAGTAATATTTAGTGACGAATCCAAGATTTGCCAGTTTACATCATACCGGCCACGCGTAGGACGACCAAGAAACCAAAAATTACACACATTTCAACTGTCCTCTCAGCACCTTCTGTGATGATTTGGGGTTCTATAACTGCGAATGGGTTTGCTGGTCTGCATTTTATTCCTCACAACAAGACAGTCTCAGCCAAGGCCTACCTCAAAACAACAAGATTATGCTCCTTGCCACAGCGCCAAAGCTGTGAAACAGTAGATTGCATCACAAGACTTTCGGCTGCTTGAGAACTGGCCGGGAAACTTCCCAGACCTCAACGTCATAGAAAATTGCTGGCATCACATCAAAACTGTCTGAGGAAGCGCCAATGCACATCACTTGACGATCTGAAGGAGCAAATTAAAGTGGTATGGTGCACAGAGATTACTGATGATTATTGTAGAAAGCTGGTCGAGTCAATGTCAAATCGCATTGCTGCGTGTTTGGCCAATAATGGCGGAAATACAAAATATTAGTGAGTTTTTCTGAATTAACTATTTACTTTCTACACGGTGTTATCATATTGTTTCTTCATTGTGTTATTATATTGATTCTACATTGCGTTTTTTAGCGTAAAATACAAATATTTCTAAATTTGGGAAGTGTTCCCAAAATTTTGGCCAGTACTGTATATATATATATATATATATATATATATATTTCCCGCTTTCTGCTATGGAATATGCAAAAACCTTACATTTGGCGAGAAAAGGTCCGAAATTTCTAAGGCATTTCGCAGGAATCGCCTTTTTTCCGAAAAAATTTATTTTTTGGCCATTGCTCCCGCAGTATTCACTCGAACTTAAATATATTTACCATGGGGTAGATAAATTAAAGAGACACTACCCTGCAAAATTTCAAAGATTTATGTTTAGAAACGCGGTCATGATGAGGTTTTTAAAAAACATTTAGCGGGAGATATATATATATAAAACAAAACTTTTTTCTTTGTAAAAAAAATTAATAATTTTAATTAGAACACTAAAAACGGGTAAAAAATACGAGCATAATAAGAAAAATTTTATTTCAATTTATGAAAAGGATGATCACATCAGGCTGAACAACATTTCCTGGGTTTTTATAAAAAAGTGCATTATGCTTCCATTAAGATCACATCACATCTAAATCAAACGTTTCTTTAATCGTTCCAAGTCAATGCCAATGTAAATCAACCAACAATACTATTTAATTTTGCAATCAATCAATTCACGTGAAAGTCAAACTCGAATTTAATATGTGCTAATTTTGCAAGGAGATTGAGGCACACAGATTTTCTCAAAGTTTTAGTTTTTTTATAAAATATATTTATCTAATTGGTGTGGCTTTTATCGCAAATGCATGTAGTTAACATTTTGAGGTTCTTCAGACGAGGGTGTGAAACAGGTCCTGTTTTTTGACACATCAATCTGCAGGACTCCTCTCTTCGTGACACATGATCCGACTCTACCCACCTATTTGTAGTATTATTACTAGACTAGTTGAATTTGAACCAATTATAGAGAAAGCATGTAAATATACAAAGATGCACGAATATAAGTTATAAACAAATAATAATCCAAACCTGACACTATGGATAGCATGATTACAAGAGGTACAAAATTTTAGATAAATGTTCAAAAGAAAAATGACTGACTTGATCCGTTTCCCACTGCTCAGAGATGGTCATGGGTCGGGCAATATTGAAATACAACCTGTTTTTTATCTTAGATTAACAAAGTGTTTGTTTTAGTTTTTCGTGAATTATAGCGTGAATTTCATACAAATTTGAGCGAGAAGCATGACTTGAAAATACAAAATTTTGAGGGGCCTGATAATTCTAGTACCGAATCCTAAATTACTAGGCCACAATTCTTGTTGAGAATGTCCAAGGTATTAATAAAAAAATGAGAATATTTTTTCTTCAAATAGAGTTAATAATAAATTTAGAAAAGTATTTATGTGGGATGAATTAAAGAACGTGTCACGTAGACTATAGTTAATCTTATATAGGTTATAGGTTAATTGCCATTAATAATATTGCAAACATTACTGGCAAAATGCTATCAGAATCATTAATTTACAAGTCAAAACATGTATGTTTTAGTTAAGAACACATTAGACTTCGAGGAAATCAAAATTATTTGAAAAAATTCATGTTTAACTTTATCATTGCTCTACTTGATATCTCACTCTAAATATGTCTTGAGATAGTAGATATTTGCATCTCATGTCGCTTGTAACCAGGGTATGCAATGCCTTTTGATAAGACGTTATTGTTGTCGACTTAACTAGACAGAACAAGTGGTCAAGATTGAAAATTACCGTGTCAACATTTCTTGACCTGAATATGCACTTACCGAATTTTGAATTTGCAAATGTAATATTTTTTCATATTTCACATGATTTTCTTCTTAGAGTTGATATAGAAAAGGAAAGTCTAAACTAGATATTAATTGCATGTACAATAAACTATACACTGTTTCTTTAAATAAGAATTATGCTTGAACGTTAGAATGGGTGATATTTATAAATGTTGTTAGTTAGTATAAAAACACAAAAACCACAAATTTACCAACATCTCAGTATTATAGATTTCAGAAATCTCTGAATTTATATTTAAGCCTCAGGTTAATTCTTAAATAATTCATAAATTTTTAGAATTCTGATTCTTATTAAAAGGATTCTCAAGAAAGAGAAAGAGTTTAAGAGTTTTAACCCTATTTTACTAGCATTACTTTTAAGTAAGAAATCGAGGTATCCAAGATTATTAAGAAACATTGAAAGCCTTTTTCATGGACACATCTATGGGGTTGGTCTCGCTCATGCAACGATGATGTGCCTGAAGTCGAAATAAGATTTTTTATAATTAGAAATAAGAATGTTCAAATTCTTTCCATGCCTAGTGCTCAGTTAATGAAGCGGTCTAATGTCGACGGAAACAACAACTACCCTAAACACTTTGTTTTCTAAAGAAAGTCAGAGGTTAAGCCTGGACGGGACAGAGCCAAAACGCGAAAACAAAAGAGGGGACAATTTTCTAACTAGTGGTATTTTCAGATTTTAAATATCTTCATTTGTTTGTGAGTTATAAGAGTTTAACTATTGTTTGGAAAAACTACAACAGATTTTGAAAAAGTCCCTGTATAATTAGAGCTAAGACTGCATTAGGTTTGGAAGAATTAATAATATAAGAATTAACGACTCTCTTGGCTTCAAATAATTTTGCATAATCGCAATTAAAGTTGAAATTTAATGCAGCAATCGTTTAACAAACTTTGCTTATAAAAATTTGTCTTGGAGATCCCACGGAATTAATATAAGGAAGTGATAAAATTAATGGCGCTTAAAAGTTTCCAACGGACACTACATAAAATTTTATTTCACAACCGAATTTGGGGTGATAACCTCCGTTGTCGATGGGAATGTTAAACAAAGTCTTACTGTGGTGTGAGACATACCTTGCATCTTGCACCACATTAACAAATTAACCTGCCCCATATTGTAATTTTTTCCAAAGTGGGTAGCCATGGAGAAAAAACAATTTTGAGTTGAGCAAAACTGAACCCAAATATTGACAATTTTCGAGATTGTAAAAGGAATTTTCTTACGTCAAAGTTCCATGATTGATAAAATGTGGATTTAATTAGAAATATATTCTGAAAAATTTAATATCATGCATCTTTAGCTTTTGGTGAAACTTCAATAGTACCAGTAACTTCTTTTGATCTGATTAGTCATCTATATGTATTGCAATTACAGTGGAAGAAATGCAATTAGCCTTATAAACATACCAATATATTGCATAAAATACTGGCTTTATAAAAAGCTTTATAAATTAAAAATCTGATTTAATTTTGCTATCATGCTTTACTATGTATTGGCATCATGTTTATTATTGGTGCTGGAGCAAGCAATAGTAGATGATTCTTCTAAGCAGTAAGGTATTTAAAAGTTTACTGGCACTGGCGGTATGTCAGTGTTATGAAAATTGTCGTAGTACAAATATGGGGCAATAGAATATCTAAAATATTATTTGAAGCAGAATTTTTTGAATGGGACAATTTGGGGCAATAGAATATAAAGCATGAGTCAATATCGGGCAGATGGCAACAGGTGAATATAGGGCAGGCCACAACTTTTGTGAGGCGGAGTTCGCAAAAAAAGAAGCTCACCAAATTCCCCAAATATCTCTCAAGCATTTTGATTCCCTTAGAAGAACTACTTTTTTCAAATTTCATCGACTATTGCTATCTTTGATGGTTTGAAAATTATTTAGTCTTCACACTTGTCAATTTTTTTTATTAGCTTTTTCTCAATTTTAGAGTGCTTACCGACTTTAGAATAACCTTGCCCTATACACCTCCGACCTGCCCAACATCTCCCTGCTGCACTGAATCCAATTGGTTAACCTGCCCTACTTCCATCTTTTTCCTAACTTAATGAAACCTCTTAAATATTTAGGCATTTCATGTTTTTGCTGAAAAAATTGTAATCCTAACTACTGATTCTAGCCCCAATTTAGTGGTTTCATGAATTAGTTGAAATCTTAGAGATTTCACGAAATATCTATTTACACAATTTTACTATAACATACACAATAACATTTGCATGGGAACATACTCAAAATAGAATTTATTTTCTTCTATACTAGTTTAGATCATTACTTTAAAATTTAACTCTACTAAAACCAATCAAACCAAATTATTGTAATTTTAACAATGTTATCAGCACTATGCTTGCAACGTGATTGCAAGATGTGATGGAAAACTACCACAAAAAATTACATACAAGAAACCATTGCAAAATGATTGCAATAATCTCGCGCCATATTTACATCCTAGGACCCTGTGGGAATCCAAAATGAATATGTAATAGTCCAAAAACTACTTATGTTTATGGGTGCAGATAGTCTTACTAATTGCTAGACTAGAATCCTATAGTATGCATGCTTAGGGAAACCTCAGAACTAACTATTTCTATTCGAAATGTATTTTCTGTATGATAATGTGCTGGCAAAAAATATTCGAATGTGGGGTGTTAGGGCATTCTAATTCACAAAATCGCTTGCAACAACGATTCAATTGAGTGTATTTTAAGCAGTAATTTTGCTTACTATTGTGTGCTAATCTCAGGATGATAAGTTTAAGCCAAGGTGTACACCTTGGTTTAAGCCCAAATTCCAAAAATAAATTACAGTGAAATTTACCCAAATCAAAAAGTTTCCGTGTGGAATACAACCATTTTCAAATTACTGAACTCAATTTCACGCTATTTTCAATTGCGAACGTTTTTTACAACAACCAGAGAAATTGAACGTTTAGGTTGATTTATTCTCAAAAATATCTTCTTTAGAACAATAATTGAATTTACTAGTACTTTCTAATTTTGTATTCTGTCAAAAGCTGCAAACGGAAATAAAGTCGTATTTTCTTATTGATGACGTCATTTCTTACATATTTTAAAGCGTTGCTGTAGGGATAGCTAAGAGCTCTGTATAAAAACACAAGAAATTTACACAATTGAAAAATATCAGAAATTTTTGGTGTTCTCATTTTAAATAGTATTTTCTGTCATATTAATTTGGCCTATCTACTTTGAAAAAAATGTGGATTACCCTTTAACTTGTGCTATGCAATGCTAGTCTTAAGTCACTCAAATTAAGTGATTAAATATTTGAGTAGTTGCCCTCTTGACGTTGCCTGATGACAACTGATATAGAAAAAGAGGAAATTGAAATAAAATTAGGGTAAGACATAATGTAAATTATAATTCAATACGTCAGCTAGTACTACATGCCTAACCTAATATATTTACTTTTTGGCCAATAGGTTTTTCTGAGACTAAAGTTTAAAAAGCCAAACATTGGTTTTACTTATTTTTGCATTGACGTTGCCCATGCCAAATTTTATCAAAAGCCGAGAACATTGTTAACATATACAAACGCAAACCCACACAACCTTCAGTTATGTTGTGTGAAGTTTATAAAGTCACAGCTTGAATTGTAACTTTTAACGTGTTACATAACAAGAAGAAACATTAAATCATATTTAGCAGGGAAAGGGTTTCAAATTTTATTTCTGAGTAATCTCATTGTCTTTTTTTGAAATTCTTCTAAATATATCTAACAATATTGAGACTTCTTTAATTATTAATTTTTTTATACAATAGATAATAACAAAGGTACAAAATGAAAGCCTCTCAAAATTGTACTTAGAAAATAAATTTAAAAATTCCAGTGTTAATTTAAGTTAAGTTAAGTATCACTTAGAAATCCGTAGACATAAGTAAACATATTTGGTAAAGTGAATTTTTTTCTGCTATCTGCATTAAAAGTAAATTAAGTTTCGTTCTTATCTAAAAGGGTACTCATTTAGCATCTAAAACGTTTGGGGAAACGCTTTAATTCCAGAGAGGAGATTTTTTTAGAAAGATTTTAATGACACATTTGAGTGACGAGGGATAGCCTGCATAGATAATTCTCTTTTTCTGATCTTAAGGAGACATTTACAATATCACGTTGGTTGAATAATTATTTAATGGAATATTTTGGTTTAATATTAAAGACTTTTGGTTTACTGTTTCAAAAAATATACTCCTGTTATTACGAATGAATTGGAACTTTTTGATATGAACTAATGCTCTCGTGATAACCCTGAAAATTGCAAATTTGTAATATTGCAGGAATATTGCTAGTTTATAGAAAATGTGACTTTTTTAAATGTATGGCAATTAACGCAATTTAGGTGGCTATTATTGAATTTTCTCACTGTCTTTAATTTTACTAGGGACATGTGGATCGATCATTATTGGCATCCGAGCCCGCCCGTAACCTTTAAATGCGCTTCGCGTTGGCTCGTTTAATTGTATATCCACCTGCATAATTGTTGAGCTTAGTAGTAATATTTAAAAAATACTAGACAATTTATGAAAGTCAAACATGAAGAGGACAATATATTAACATTTATTCGCATGCATCATAAAGTAAATTGCTTATTCCAACAAAACCTAGATGATTTGTGTTAAATTGAATAAAGGCAACCACCGAGCCCTCGAACGCAGGTTAGTCCAAAAAACACTACATAATGCCTGTTATTCGAAGCACTAAAACTTCTAAGTAAATGGTAACGCGAATTCTCTAACAGTGGTCTTGTTAATAGGACTTCATTATCTAATCTGTATCTGAAGCAGTTGAACCAGGTAGTGGCATGTTCATAAACTCAATAGCTCAGCGGCTCTCTGCAATAATATACACAAAGTGAATACTAATTCCAATAACTGATGGTATTTTATTGCCTTGTTTTTATAGTAATTCAGATCCTAAAACATTTTCGTATAGGGGGAATAAACTTGATGAAATACTTCACTATACCTCAGACTTGCCGTTGTGTGTTGCGTAGAAATTTTAAATTTGTTGTGAACACAACACAACATGCTATGTGGGATGTAAAAATCCAGAATCCCAAAATTTACCATTTACCTTTGATGGAATAGATCTTTATATGATGTTTTTCATTTTCAACAGTCATTTGCTTTTGTGTTGTGTTGGTTACTGTATAAAAAAGCTCACACAATGGCAAAACTGTGCCTAATTAGTACCATCATACTTATGATAATACAATTTGCACCTTCATTAGTCAGGGCGGAAAGAGTCAATCCTTCTGGCCGCCCCGCGTATCGGGTCGTGTTGTGTGTCCTTTATACTCTTTAGAATGAAACAACACTAGCAAATTTAAGGAAAATTTAAGAAGTCAAACAGTTGAATTTTGAAATTCTTAAAATTTAAATTTTTGTGTATTTTTTTATTGATTTAATATTGGTTTTGTTGATACTTAAATGCTAAACATTTTGTGCATATTATACTAAAAAACTTTTTTGATCAGGTTTGGTTGCGGGTCATTGCTAAATGGGTTGTGTCAGTTGTGGCGGGTCAAAAAGTGTCCCGTTTCCCACCTTGCCATTAGTAGCAAATGACTATTATTAAATGTACATAGAACTGTTATAATAAGATAATGTTGACTGATTGTTTCTTGTATTTATTAAATGTACCATCATCGAAAACTAGCTTGCATGTTTTTTAGGAAAAAGTAAGTACGAATTCTCACAAGCTATTATATATTCAGATACATTAATTATTTTCCCACATATATTATGAAATTGACTTGCAATAACAGTAATATAACTCCGTATTCACAAATAATACACAAACACTGAACTTCATTTAAAATATTTATTCATTAGAAAGGTCAGATTCATTTTAGGTAAGGTCAGGTCACCCATACTTAAATCACATAATGCTAAGCAACATCGACCTTAGGCACACAATTGGTGTAATTTTTATTGTAGATTCATCAATTATGTTTTCCACAATCTGCACTTAGTTTGGTTATTTCTTACTTGCAGAGATGTGATGAGTATTTTTTGCATGGTATTTGCCAATATATTTTTAATCTTTGACTTGAAAACACTCTTTCAGGGTGACAGGTGACTTGTTAGGGCGAGCACTCTGATACAGATGTTAAAATAACATAATTATATTTTTCAATAACATTTGTCTAAAACACGTTACATATGTTACATGGAGTGGCCTTAGAGCCATTTTCTGTATTGGATTGACATGAATTTGATGTAGATTAATTTGAAATTGAGATAGATTAATTTAAAGATAAAATGCTGTAGTTATAATTTAAACTATCCATGTAATAATTTGAGAGTTTTGACAAATTCAAGAAATGGCTAAGTATGGAAAGTAAAATTGAAATAATATGAAGGATTACTTAACTTCACTTCTATTTTGTCAAGTATGGAGTTCATAGATCACAACATTAAAGAGACTTTATATGAGATCATTGAAAACAATTGCAATTTAAGTAAAAGAAATAATTCATGCATGCATTCAAAATAGAACACAAATGAATCTTAATATTAGTTCTAAAAGAGGAAATATGAGAATAGCATCAACTACATATCGGATAAATCCTATTTTCATTTTTTAATCAACTCCTGCTAATTTTGAAGAATTGCAGAATGTAAAATTTAATGCGCCTGTGTTGAAACTTACGTAGCATAAGCTGTGTAGAAAAATTTTGTGCAGTATTAATGATCTGTGATAATGAATTTAATTACAGTTTTATGTAACACGCATAACATCAATTTACATTAAAGCAGTTGAAAAGTGCAAGACAAGCGCATCGAAGTGTGATACATTGAAAGAAAAATTTGCAATTAAATCGAAGGTGTAAAATTGAAAAGTGAATGCTAATAGTAGGTTATGAGGCAGATAGATTGCAGTTCATAACGCGTACGGTAAATTTGGGAACCGTTAACTTCAATAATTATTCAAATAACATGTTATGTTACCCGCGGAAGATTACTACGTACAGAAGAACAAAAAGCAGATACGAATTCAGAAGGTGAAATGATCATAAAATATTTTCTTTGAATGCCTATAATCTCTTTAATATTAATAATAATACTATAATCATTATTCATTCCCATTGCTCTTCAAACTTGTTAATCATGGTAATGTTTAAGAGAGCCATGTTCACTCCATAAACAAGTACTGTATAAAGCAATTGAATCAATAGTAATACTAATATTGACGTTTATTTCCCCCCAATACATAACATAACTTGATTTATAAAATTCCTTACAACTATTAGATAATAATTCTAAGAGTAAGCTTATAGATCATAATCAATGTGTGATGCTGAATATGATGGATTTGTCATGGTATTCAATAAGAATTCAAGTTCATTGACAGTGCTCTTAACACTCAATAAGATCTATTTGAGAGTCGTGACCTATTTCTAGAATTATTATTTTCAAATAGAAATCAGAAGTACTAAATTACTAGAAATATGTGGATTAGACTGTGAATATGTGTGTTTGAGTGATGTTTTTCCAATTTTCAATATATAAAAATGCCTTACAATTTTCTTTCCATTTCCTTGTGACTTGCTTAAATCTTAATATGTGGAGAGATACTCTTCTAATTTTGCAAAAAAGTTTTGAAATTTCGTTTGATTTTTCCATATTACTACAATAATTAAAAGCTTGTTTGTATTAGGCATTTTCTTTGAATTTATCTTCAACTAAAATCTGTAAAGTGATGCTCCTTGAGCGGAAATTATATGCATCATATCGCAATAGTAATGTAAAATTAAAACAAGACGATGAGGCATGTTAAAAAGTTTTGGCTTAATGCAGGTAGTAACTGATCATTTGATTATCTTACATCGACTTGAAGGTATTTATCTGGCACGCTAATAAATTAATTTGTTATTGAAATGTGGTAGAAAAAGAAACATAGAGAGAGTGTTTTATAATTTTATTTTTGTGTGTCAAACTTTTATCGCTATGATGTGTTAAGTAATAAGTAAACTGCTGACTGATGCCAAAGGATTTAAAGATTAAAGAGTTGGAAAAATTACTGAAATAAATTGAATGCAATGAAATGTATTCTTATCTATTATTTTTTAATTTAATTTGAGACATAATTTGAAATAAAAAATAAAGGTTGAAAAATTAATTGAGCAATTCATCTTATAGTTGATTTAATTTCTATTCTTCATTGTTGTACATTTTCCTGCAAAAAATAAGAAGGGGTTTTCTTTTATTTTCATTAAAAAAATCTATTTATTTTATCAAAATTACAAACTTAGACAGATATATAGACAAAAGGTTTTGTTCATTTTTTATAAAGCAAAGGGCGATTCTCACGAAGTATAACTTCACCTACTACACAGAAAAGCACATATACAATATTATCAAATAACTAATAAATATTAAATGTTCACAATAATTATACACCTATGCTAATTTATATCTATCACAAATACACTACACACACACACACATATATATATATATATATAGTCGAGCAGCACTGTGACAAAAATATATGAATTGTGGGCTAAAGTGTAATTCTCAATATTCANTATATATATATATATATATATATATATATATTAGGCCCATCTGAGTTGACTTTTTTAGGCTCGAGTCGAGTTAAAACCTTATATACATATAATGATATTTCTTTGCCCCATGTATTTTGCCAATGGGGAGTCATTTATTGCAATACACATTATTTTCTCATTTTTTATATTATAAACAATATTGAATTGCTCATAAAAAATTTGTTTGGGTACATTGATTACCTAAAAAGCAGTTTTTTCAACTTTGCACAGTTCTTTATCTGCTGAAATATAGAGGGCGTGCTTTAGATTTTTTTCTGTGTGTGAGTCGTAAAACATTTACCTGACTTTTGTAGTACGTAATATGTATATTGACGCAAAAGGCTTTAAAGATTTTTGATTTTGAAAAATTAGTAAAATCAAAGGAATTGAATAGAATGTATTTTAATGGATTGTTCTTTATTTTCATTTTGAATTTGATTGTCCTACATAATATGGGTTGAAGAATAAAGGTTGCTTAATGATCAAAAGCGCTTACCGGACAAATTCCAGACCGCAAAATCGAAAATCAATGTACCAAATGCAAGCCCAAGGCTATATACTAGTGTCTTTGTCATTCTATTTATTTATGATATCATAAATACAGCCTTAGACAGATATATAGACAAAAGGTTTTGTTCATTTTTTATAAAGCAAAGGGCGATTCTCACGAAGTATAACTTCACCTACTACACAGAAAAGCACATATACAATATTATCAAATAACTAATAAATATTAAATGTTCACAATAATTATACACCTATGCTAATTTATATCTATCACAAATACACTACACACACACACACATATATATATATATATATAGTCGAGCAGCACTGTGACAAAAATATATGAATTGTGGGCTAAAGTGTAATTCTCAATATTCACATAATTTTGAGTACTTAATATTGATTTTATTGTTTTTCCATACACTTTCTATTCTTTTAGTTTTAAGTTCTTGTTTTTGGTAGCGTTGCTTAGTAAACTAAAACAACAGTGAGTTGTGGGCCGTGTTGAGCCTTAATTTATAAATCTACATGGGCTGCGGCTGGGCCAATTTTTGAGAAAATATGTTTTTGAATTTCGGACTGGGCCAAATAATGCAGGCTAGATTCCACCTTTGTATATATATAT
>CABFPE010000217.1:279420-308390 GCA_900660155.1 Hofstenia miamia | reverse complement strand
GGGGGGGGGGGAGTAAATTTCCCCCCTTGTGAAGAATTAAGGTTAACCCGAATTCAAATTTTGATAAGGATTTTTACACAAAATATTTAAATTACTGGTTAAATATTTGTAAAATTCGCGTTTCTCATATCTAAACAAATTTTTGCATGTTTTGACCAAAAAAGATTTTGAATTTATTGACCTTTACGCGCTCTAAGCATAATAATCATGGAGTAATGAATTTAAATTATAAACAAGTGGTAAGGCAGTGAAACGCGACAAGGTTATTTGCTAATGATCCAAGCCAGTTTTGTGAAAAACTTGTTAAAAAACGTTAAAACAATGATAAAAACAAGTGTTAAAAACAATTCCACTATGGTAAGACGCAAAGTTCTATTTTTTGATATATTGTACAGACTACGTATATTTATTAAGATATTTTTAGGCAGACTCTTCACAGGGGCAGGATAGAAGATACAATAATGATAAAAAATTAACATTAAATTATAATTCAGAAAACATTTACCTTGGTGGTAAAAGTGACCTATACATTTTGAAGCCTTACAAAAACACCCTTTGTTGAGTAGTATCTCAACTTCAATTTTCAATTCTTTAAATAGTTTGATAACCCTATGTACCTATCTATTATTATATCTATCTATCTATTATATCTATCTAAACCTGAAAGCCTTTCACTAAGAACTCGGTCATATTCTTCGCGTAGACGGCTTTCGCGCTCTGCCAGCATACTGTTGCAAATGTTACACACTTGCTGAATGGAAAAAAGTGGTTGACTTGTACTTTGATTTCCGATTGAGGAATTCATTTGTATGCGTGCAGGCGAAGACTCGTTATCACTGCCACTAGACGGAGACGACGGCTGGGTTATACTGTTATTTCCACTAAAATGTAATTGACGACGTCTTTTTAGTCTTTTCAGTTCATTGTATATTCTTTCGTACATTGCATCTAAAAGTAGCATCAAAATTGAAAATATAAACCAAAATCGTGCATTGCGAAAAATCCGATTAAAAAGTGATAATTTAAGCTTAATTCAATTTCGGTATTAGTAAAATTGTGTAAATCGTCGGAACAGTTTAGAGTTTACTTTCATGCAACAATGTTGTATCATGTATCATTGCATTCATTTATTTATTGTATTCTATTATTATTGATTAAATCCCGCTTCCTAATACGCATCTAAATCTCTATAGTGAATAACTGAAGAGTTTTGCAATACTGTTAAGGGCTAAAAAACTTGATGATACAATATAGTTGCGGCTTCTATTATGAAATCTACTAAATATAGCATGGAATACTATAATATTAGAAATTGGTCTTCGAGAAAGAATGTTTCTAAATGTGAAGTCTAAAATTCTAACCATAGGGAAACATTGGGTCCAATGAACCTGTTATTCCTCTATTACAAGCGAATGAACTATCGGTTCTTGAACTTTGTCTATAGTCTTCATTAAAATGGAATACACATGTCAGTAATATTACAATGGCTGCCTCAAACAGACTTTTTATTCTTATTCTTAAGTGAGCTAGACTGTTTCCACATCCTACAGAAATAACTGTATTACACTCTGATCGAATCTCGTCTTACGCATACATGTCAAACACGTGCATCCTTACCGAAGTACTTGAACGACTCATTAAAGAGTAAGAAATCGAGCAATTAAGATATTTCCTGCGCTAGTGGATACTCCAACATTGAAAGAGAAAAGATCGCAGTAAAGTTGGTCTTAGACGCTGAAAAACTAAGAACCATATACTATACTATTTACTAGAGGGAAAAATTGCTGAACGGCAAATTCTTATTAGAGAAATTTGAAAGACGGAAATCTCAGTTCATCCCATATGGCACTAAGGTGCCAAGTTTTTATAAACTCGGTTATGTAAGCAATGGCATTTTTGTGTATATATTTCAATAAACCTTTCTACTACTAGTTAATGCGCTTTATTAGCAAACTAAAAACTACAAAACTATACAACAAAATAACACTAACACTTGCAACAGATTAGTTACTCTTTGTTATCCTACATGAAAATTTTGAACTATGGTTTTACCTGATGTTAACTCGCAGTTTATAAAAAATGTCCGCAGCTTTATAAAAGGAAGAATTTGCCTCATATGTGTTTTTAATTAATTATGACGAAATATATTTGCATTGCGTTTTATTATATTATTTTTATTATATTATAATTTGAGTTTTTTTGCAACCATATCTGTGAAGGATGAACTTTTACTTGAAATTACAGTAATAATATATAGAAAAGATAGTTATATAATGTAAACAGTAGGCTTCACTATATTGAATTTTTTGTAAAACTCCCTAAAATGTGAAAAACGAGGAATCTGCGACCTGTTAAATTGCCCAGATTGATAAGCAGTACTAAAAAATTGAAAATATTGAAAAAAGTGTTTAGAAAACATTGCCACAGGTGTTGTTTTCTTGTTTCATTCAATTTAGCCTCTATATGTTCGTTAGCCCGCGTTTTTAAGTGTCATTTAATTTCACCAATGCATGAATATGAACGTACATGGATACGACGCTGAGCCAAAAAATTTAACATAAGACTTATAAAACAATATGCATAACACAACCAAGAAAACAACGGGGTTCCACACCTAAAACCCAAAAACTAGGGCACTTCGTAATTTCTATTTGATGCACTTTTAGCACTTTGCGATAGTTGAATGTTAAGAATGGTTGAACGCTTTTTTATATCTAAACAAATTTTGCATGTTTTGACCAAAAAAGATCATGACTTTACTGACCTTTACGCGCCCTAAGCATAATAATCATGGAGTACTGAATTGAAATTATAAAGAAGTGGTAAGGCAGTGAAACGCGATAAGGTTATTTGCTAAGGCTACAAGCCAATTTTGTGAAAAACTTGTAAAAAAACTTGCTAAATCATGATAAAAACAAGTGTTAAAAAGACAATTCCACCATGGTAACGCTAAGCTCAATTTTTTGATATATTTTACACAACGGTGTATATTTGTAGAGACATTTTTAGGCAGACTCTTCACAGGGGCAGGATAGAAGTTAAATTTATGATAAAAAAATAACATTAAATTTGAATTTTTAACAAAACATTTACATTGGTGCTAAAAGTGACCTTTAAATTTTTAACAAGAAATAAAGAACCACCGCAGTGCAGATGAGACAATTTGATGGCTGTTCACATTAGATAGGTTAATCATTGACTTTTTCATTGATATGATCATTTCCATTGATAAAACCAGAGATTAACATATGCATAAAATGTTGGCCAAAGTTGGGCCGGGATCCTGCACTTAAGTATTGGTACTTAAGACCAATAAACTAATTCAAGATTGAAATTTGCAAACAAGAATTATAGAACACAAAAATCAATTGAGAACAAGCAGAATAGTTTATCTATTTTGTTTAACTCGTTGAGGACCAAGGACAAATAAATTATCTAGTTGTCTTTGTTGACGACGATAATGAAAAGGAAGCTCCTTTAGTAGTAAAAATTAATGATTTGCATTAAGCAAATGGCAACAAGCACTCTATCACCAACATTAAATTTTGAAAGCATCTATGATGCTACATTAGGGTGGTACATATATGTATCTGCAGCCCTTAAGGGAATGATTGCCAAAAAATAAATATCAAGAATCTAGGATCAAAGACATTATTTTTCATACATATGGGTTGACAAACATGATTCGCTTAACTATATTAATTTCCAAATCAGCGATCAGATTGATCAATAGGAATATTATACTCAAATAAAACAAACAAAACTTGGAGCAGCAATTAAGCATTTGGCTGAAAATATAAATACATTAACTTGCCATTACCTTACGATTAATCATTCAAAATACAAATATACTGTGAATTATAGCAATTTATATAATATATATATAAAGTGTTGTTCACTATTGATTGTTACGTGGCAGTGTGATAATGGATTTGCAAGCCTCTAATCTTTGCCATGACATTATTGCCACAGGTTAGTTCAAAAGCAAATCAATGCAAAGTAAATCAACCAAAGGTACTTTCAGCAATATTTTTGTTAAGAATTAATCCTTTTGGAAACATCATGATCAACAGCAATACTCAGTTTTTGCAAGGAATCAAAAAGTGCAATCTTTGAACAAACCTAACAGTGTTTGTTTTAGAAATTACTGTTGTAAAGAAACATACAAACTGCTAAAATCTCATTAATTGTAATTAAAATTGTTCTAATAGTTAAAGCACAGGAAAATTATTTATGGAATTGCAAAGATATATATTGGTGATTTGTAACATACTAATGAGAAATTGCAATTACAAAACACCAGAAACGTGAATTTTGTATGTTACAAAGCACCATTATCAAGTACGGTACTTTATGTACATTTTTTTTCAAAAAAATATGATAATCTTTTTAATAGCATCTAAATATGAGGTTTTAATGAAAAAAGAAATTATTTTTGTTAAAAATTCGCAAATTTGATTTTTTCCATTGATTTCACCTAAACTGGTTATTTGTAAATTTCCACACATATTGGTGTTTTGTAATACATTATTTTTGTTAGGCAAAATTATATTCGAATTTTTTATAAACATTCAATAGATTGGGCATAAATTAGTTTTTTTAAACAAATCGTGGTTAATCTGACAAGGTAAGGAATTTCTTTGTCAAATTTTGAAAGCATGGAAGGACAATTTTTAAATTAAATAACAGAAACACCTATTTAACAAAGCTTGCTGTATTTAGTCATGGAAGATTTCAATTCTTCTTTTGAAGATCAATTTTCAACAGAGGAAAACCCAATTTCTAATAATAAGACAAGCTCAAAAAAGATTAAAAAGAAAACTACACGGAAGAGCCAATATGGGTGTGCACAGGCTTGCTTAGTGTACAGCAAAATCATTAAAAAATGCGCATCCTGATATTTCTAGGTTTCAAGCTAGAATAATACTGGATTTTTTAGAACACGAAATCAAAAGAGTGTATATTAATGTGAATCATATTTTCTTCGCTTTGGAAACATTACCCGTAAAAGTAAACGATGTACATGTGTGAACTTTACTACACTTCGCGGGAACGACCTCATGACATAAATTGTTTACCAAAGGAAATACAATCTCGGTTGTTGAAAAAATCCCAACATAATGATCAAGATTGTGCTCGAGTTACTGGATTCTTTGAATATATGCAGTCTCGTTCGGAATCTGCAGGAAATGATAGCAGTTATATAAAATCGTCTTTAAATGATACACTCAGGTCAATTCTACTTGATCTGTTAGTAGAAACTTCAAAATTTAAAACGGGTAAGAATGTTCCCAACTTTATAGCAACTGTTAAAAGACAGCATAACTTAATGGCGAGTTCCTTACTAAATTACATTGAGTAATCAAAAATTTTTACGATATGCTTGTCTGCGAAAATATGCGATTTAATTTAGAAAATTGGTTAACAATTAGAGTCGATGTAAAAAAACAATATAAAAAAGCGACTGGAAGGAAGGCAAATGCCCAAAAATCTCGAGTTTGCCGACTTTTAATGAAATTAAAAATTTCCTCTGCGATTTAATACCTTAAGTCTAAAACCAGTGCAAATATTATTGAGAAATGTTCCCTGATCAGTCTTTTGATAGTCTACCATTAGTCTGTGTTTCGGGCCTCTACTAAGAAACCTTGCTATGACAGCAGGATATTTTGTATTTCTTGCGGGCAATCTATGACAAAGTTAAATATCCTACAAACACTAACCCGGGCCTCCTTTAGCACCATAGATGTTCTATCCTTGTTTCGTTGGCATTTCAGAAATTATGATGTGTCTTCTCACATACTGGAACTTTGCCAATCCAAAATCTATATTTCTGTTAGTATTCTAGTTTATCTACCAGTTCTCTTACGTTCTCAACAGCACAGTACAAGTTCTTAACGAGAATTTACTTAGGTTCTTCATTGTTGTTCATTTAAGTTCATGATGACTACAATCATTCTTAATACGAGACATGCTGAAATTAATTAAACTGTATAACAGGCAAATATATTGGGATCAAATTGTTGTGGACTAGTTTACATTTTATTACCATTGAAATGCATAGGGCATATTAGAACTGTTTTCCTCACGAATTTGCTGTATTCTGCAAATGGGAAATATTTAAACTCGAATATGTAGATTTTAATGAAATTATAGAAATTAAAATGTGACAGTCATCTTTCAATAAAACAAACCTGATGACAGCGGATTTGATTGTGCAAAACAAGATGAATTAGCACCAGGTGAAGAAGCTCGTTTCGTATCATAATCAACACGTTGCCGGTGTCTAACACGCGATTTATTACTTGGACAACTCAAAGAAACATCATTAATTCCGGAATGCTGTGTGCCACAATGCAGAGGAGCAAAACATCGCCGTCGTTTAGCTCCACTTACAGGTGGGCTGTAAAATGCATCCAATTTCAATGGCCTTTTTAATGTAACACATGCCATTAAATCTGAAACAAGAAACAAATTATAAGAACAAAAGAAACTTTCTAAAAGCGCCTACAAAATAAAAGTAGCATTTAATGTTATAGTGTGATCCTATAGCTGATATTGCATAAAACTACAATTACTGTAGTTTTGCCTCCATTTTAAAACAATGCGGCAAAGATACTGCAATGGATGTAATTCCAAATTATGAAAATCTATTTCACAGAAACGGACTAATCATTCTTGAACGCATTTAGAAACTGAATAAAAATAAGAAAAATCCAACTAAAGAATGTTAAAATTAGCTAAGTTAAGTTTTCATATATACATTGAAATTTTGGTTGAAGTTATTTATTTATTTATATTTATTAGTTTAAAATTAAAAGTATAATAAAATGCAAAATGCATTAATCAATATTTGCCAAGTAGAAACTTAAATTAAAAATGTTAAGATAGTGAAGATTAAACATGAACTGCTGAAATTTGATAAAACTTCAAAAAGCATATTTATATTCATAGCTAATTTTAGAATTTTTCTTTCTACTATAAAAATTGCTACAAAATTCGTATTTTTAAGCCTACAGTTCTGTTAGCAATTTATTCATAAAAAAGCTAGTTAGGACAATGAATTTAATTACGAAATAACTAATTCGCATTGGATTATTGGATATGTTTGGCGAAAATAATGATTCAGTATGCTTTTTAACATTTAGACATACAATGTTATTTAAAATTGTGGTAGTAAATAGTTTCATTATTCTTGTCAAGCTTTTGTTAAAATCTTTGCTTGTTTACCAATGCAAATTACTAACTTATATTAAAATTTGGTTAATATCAGTTATACTTATCTATTAAACATAAAATAACTTGCGTAGTTTTCGCATTGCCTTTTCTGTAAGTTATTATTAACTAATTTTCATGTAAAACTTATCTTTAACCAGAATTCTGATATATAATTAATGATCTGCTTAAACTCTTATTTACACTATTTCAGGTCTTAATCTATCATCTTTATTAGTGTAGCTTATCACTTTTGTAATGATTATGGTAACATGGTTATTCAAAAGTTTTCTAAATTCAATATTTTTCATTAAATTCTAATTCTTTGCTGCCAAGTGTCATGGCGAAATATATTTAAAGAGTAGTTAATGTACACAGACTTAAAAAAATTTGCTTTGACAATCTAAAATTTTAATAATATATACCAATGTAATTACCTGGCATGTGTATTATAAAAAAAATCTACTTAGAATATATTTTTTGATAATCACCATTTTACTTTATAGTCAACCACTCTTAATGTCAATATTAAATGTTCCTAGTTAGCTGTCTGGTTAAAGATTTTAATCTATGACAAGTTATGTTTTAAATAGACGATGTTGATAAAAGGAAATTCAAAACTATAAATTATTTCTAATTATAATGCAAAAATGTTATTTGTTGTGTTAACGTATTACAATAAAACTTATTTTTAGTATTACTTAGCATTAAAAATTATATATTTAAGATTTATTTGCAAATATTTTGTTGACTAAAATGGAATACTATAAATACATTTTACAATGGCTATTTTGATTGTTTAGCAAACATTTTTTAAATTATATTACTTCTATGTAAATATAATTAAAAATAGTGCATTGAATGCATATTTTATGTTAATTATAGATGTTTTCATAAATTAAACCCTATTTAAAGGTCAAAAGCTATTTATTACTAAAACATACGAAATTTCCGAACGAGAGTAATTTATTATTGTTGCTAAGTATCCACTGTCTATGGAAGACGAATGTTCTAAATTTGTTTATGAAGTTTAAAAGTTAAGGTATTCCATATTTTTGTTGCTGGTTTATAAATCTATTGGAATATTTATGCAAATAAAAGTAAAAACTTAAAATAATTTTAACATATTTTTTTAAAAACCAAATTGAAGTTTGACCTAACTTAAATTGAAATAGTATTGATTCGATATGCACTTGAACTTAGTTAGTGAGGAAATAATATTTTACTCGATAGTCGTATGCATTTTTTTGCGCAAAGGTGAAGTATTTAAGTGTGTCAGGATTACATTTATATATCATTAAAACATATTAAGTATATAGATGTAATTTCTTTCAAAATTACTTTTTATGAATATGTTAATGTTTTTAAAGTTAAGGGCATCTGAAGAAAATTAAAAACAGCATTTACTTAATGCTAATATCAAATCTTGAGTATAATCAATTCTACAACTATTTGACTTATTTGTAATGTAAATCGAGGTTTGCGAGGTCGAGGTCTAGCTTGCATCATTGAAAGTTTATATCATTGTCCATTTCAACATCTAAGCTGTTACTTATTTTATTGGTAAATCATTTAATATAAGATCAAAGTTTTTGTGAGATTTCCGAAGGTCTGAGGTATGCATGTTATATATTGAATTTTGTCAATATTTAATTTTTTGAAAAATAATGTGTTTTTTTGATTAAAAACATTCATATCAATACTAATAAAACGGCATCGTCTGCCTGTTTTATAGCATTGATTTAGATTGTAATAACTACCCACGGATAGTCGTTTTTTAAATCAATGGTCTTTAGAGATTGGGGTTTTTGTAACAATCGTTAATAAAATGTGTATGCAATTATGATTAACAATGGGCAAGCGATTTTATACATTTTTGTTTTCAAATGTGCACCAATATTATGCTCCGATTTGGAAAGGATGCTCTCAAAATGAAATATGTATTATCACCTCAATCCCAATCTTTTACCATAAAACGTTCAATATTTCATGTTTGACATGGAAATGACAATTAATGTTTACAACATGCTCTTCTTTTTCCTAAAAATGTTTGGGACATAATTTTTACGCAATTTTAGTCCTTTTTTCACACAATTTTTTTCGCAATGTTTTAATTGTAATTATTGCACTTAAGGTTAAACGATGCTTGGTTCAGAAAATATCAAATTTATAGTATTTGATATTGTTTGAATACGCAACACTGCTTTGTACGTTCCTGCCGTAAATAGCTAAGGAAAATTATAAAATATCACAATGTAGTGAAGTAATTTACTTTATTACACTTTAATTTGGACTTCCCACATCTTCGAAAACGAGTCGAAAAATACTTAAAAAACCCAATCTCACACTTTATTTCTGAAAAATGCAAAGGACTCACTAAGCATTGATCAGTCATTAAAAACTACTGGATCGAATTTTAATTCAAATTATTGCACGTGTCCAGTTCATCGTTTAAATTTTGATTTTGTTCAATTTGTGTCATTGCATTTTTTGAACAGGTACGGACTGCGTGTGGATAGGAAATTCTGAAATTACAATGTGGAGGGTAAGACAGAGAATAGCGGGACTGGGTCACAAAATCAGTTTAGGTTGTATATTTGTTAGTCGAATTCTGAATTATCGAAAATAACTCATGCTTTAATCTTGAACAGCCTTATTAAATATTGCAAATATTTGCCCCAAAAGTCACTAATATCGTTAAAGATTAGAAAGAAATGTCTGCTGTCTGTATAATTGAATTATATTTTCCTTTTTTGATACCCTTAACACTTAATTGCTAAAATCAGACACCTTAAATTTCTCCATTAAAAGCTCTCAGAATTTTCAGATTTAAGTTATTTGAAATGATGTTTTGAATATTTACTTAATGTGTTTAAACAAATTCCATTATTTTCAATTAAGTTTTATTAGACGTCCTGAGCAAGAAAGTTAAGGTAATAGTAAGGAGAATACTCTACAAACCTAATTATGAATCATGCGTAGCCTAAATTTCACAATTAGGCAACTTTTTTCCTGTTAATTTATTACTATTAATTTTGTATTAGGTTGTGAGTGACTTAGTAATTCCTCATAACTTTTAACAATGTGTGGAATGGAAATTTAACTTGTCAAATAACTCAAATCCCACTTTAATGGCGGGAAAATTATTTTCTTATCACTATTAATTGTTAATTTATCACAACGATTTCAGCAATGCTAGGTATTCAATATTCGTTGTTTAAGTGGAATTTTATAGATTCTGATTATATAGATAGTCATAATAGTTCAGTCTATTTACCACGTTCATGCAAATAGAATATTTCTGCACGCCTAATATCTTATCTCGTTCATTTCAGCAGAACGATTCATATTTCTGACCCCATTTTTACACGTTACGTTAACGTTGTACGTTTTAAACTTCCACATTAGTCATCGAGTTAAATGACAGCGCGCATATCACAAAGTTTATGCAAAAATTTGGTTTCGTCATCTTCGAAAATAGTATTTTCATAACCATTCGATTGCAACATTATAGTATGCACTGAAAATATTGTTTTACAAACCACATTGTAGATTTTTGCGTCATCTCGTGGACAATTTTTATTGCAATCTGTTTTTTACTAATTGACAGTGGCGTTTGCAGAATTCAAACGATTGTTAAACATGCTGGTGGCAAAATTTTTTGGTCGTGCCAAATGTTGATAATGTAGATGACAAGTGCATAATGCAACATTGAGGCACGTGATCACTATATATACTTAATTCTCAATCATCATACAAATAAAGTTGTTTAAAGGAAGAATAAGTTATATTCAGAACCCTTAGAGGGAGCTATTCTAAGTTTATGTGATGTAATTGACACTATTGGAATTTATTCAACAATGACTTAAGGTTATATAGGCATAATATTTTTTTCATTTAATCATTTATATTATGTATTCGTATAAAGTTGCATTTTTAGTAAAAAATATATATAAGTAGACTATTTAATGCATGGGTTAATTTTTGTTGGATCAATTCTATTTATGTTCAGAATATCTTATGAATCCATAACTCTGTTTTATTCAAATATTCATAAATGAGTATAAACTCAAATTTCCTACAAAATACAGAAAAGCTTCAAGCAAGAAAATAGGATTATAGTATGAGGTTACCATGCACAACCAAATACATTTTGCTGTTAAATAAGGTAATATTACTTGAATCAGGGATATAATTAGATTAAAATCAGATGCTGGTTTCCATTTTATAAGAACAGAAGTAAATACAAACAGCAAAATCGGTGCGAATTTTAATTGAAGAAATTGCATTGAAGTGTTTGTGTGTATTCAAATCCAATAGTATTACATACATTGCGAATGCTTTGCTGTGCAGATTGTTGTATACTTCTCTTACCGAGTATAGGAAAGCGCTCCATTATAAAAGAAAAGCACATTAAGTTTTTTATTTTATTGGGTTCAGGGTTTTTACAGAAAATGTGCTTTGTTTAAATCAATTTGTGTGAGTTGTAGATACGAAGCGGGGTTACTGAAATTGTCAAGACTAACTCAGTGGTCGATACCACGATCGGGGTCAGGACCATACCCTTGGAAATGTACCAGGTCGGTTTGATCGTGAGAAACCCCTGGCACGCAGAGTGCTGAACTGTGTTGAGTCTGATCAGCAGAGTGAAGCCGAAGGGCGAATTTCAGTTGAGAGCGTTGCGCATCTCCCGCTCTTACCAACCGAGGCTACTAACGGTAGTAACTAAGAGAGCGCCTGCTGGCTGCTATAAAAATCCGAAATTGTATTGGAGTACGCGGGCGTATTCACTGAATGCAAAACATCTAGTGAATAAAAGTCTCCAGTTAAAAGGCATATGGGATCATAACTACCTGTGCCACAGCAAAGCTGCCTCACAGGAAGGCACAGCAAACGCTGGCCAGAGACAGAAAGTTTCCTCTCTGTATGACTGCTCTATGAGACCCACCCTAATTGGAGCCAGTAACAGTCTTGCTAACAGTGTTTCCGCACATCGCCGCGCTCACTGAGTGTTACAATTGCCCTTATGGTTCCCAGATACGAAGTAATATTTTCGCACGAGCCATCATTTTATCTATGAGGTTAAATTTTTTATGAATTTTTTAACCAAACCAAAAAAATATACTGTAACAACAAATATAACTAATTATGAATTATTGGTTACTACTTTAAAAGAAAAAAATTGAGTGATTCATTGCGTTACATTTACATAATAATCGAATTTGTTCCATTGTTATGCAAATCGAAAGTTTGTTGTGCGCTTCAGTACATTTTCTGTGTTCTATGTCTTGAAGTAATAGCTGCCCGTTGTTGAACAAGCGACATTGATAAACGTTTTTGCTAAAAGTAATTGTTGACTATTTTATATCAATTTCTAGTTTAGAGAATATATTTTGAACTAGATTGCATGTATAATTACTGCATGGGGGTCAGGAGTTCTGACTTTGTGCCATATAAACCCAACTTTGTGCGCGTTTAAATTAGCCCGATGTACATCCGATATCAAAGAAATTCAATACCTGAGGAAATGCTTGTTTCTTATAGAATTTATCCTTTGCAGCCAAGCCTGCTTTATGGTAAAATTAGGTTTTGGGGCCAGGGTCGTGGTTAGAATTCATTCAGAGGGGTTAAAAAGCAGCCAATAATTAAAAGTTTTTTAATAAAAACAGATAAAGCATACATTTGCACAATTTAAGTCTTTCCTTGTCTGAAAAAAATAGTTCAAGCACATGCAAATTAACAGTTTCGTTTATTTTGTGCTCGTAAATTCCAATATTATTAGTGATCCCAACTGACTGCAATCAGTGTTGGGAAAAAATCCGATTTAAATTAAAAAAATCAAAATAATCGGATTTTTTTTGATTAAAATCAGCTTTTTTATTTAAATCGAATTTTTTATATAAATTTCACTTTTACCCAGACAATCTTCCAAGATAGTAAATATTAGAAATCTTTTTGATACTACTATTTTTGAAATACAATAATTTAATCAATTTTAAATAGACTGAAGACAAAAAAACATGCAAAACAACATTTCAGAGTTTGAGATTCATTTCAAAATCACGGCAATGACTTCAAAACAATTAGAATACACTACTTGTATCTCTTTTAGTGTACTTGATTTAAATCAATAATTAATCTAATAATGTGCTTTGACTTAAATCAGGATTTAAATCAATGATTTAATCGAGTGATTTAAATCGACCAACACTGACTGCAATACAAAAAGTTCTCTATAAGGGGAGATTTTGGAAGAATATTTATAAATATAATAATATAGTTTTTCTAGTGACTACCCATAAAATGTAAAACGTATTTTCTATTTCATAAGGGTCAACTGCATAGTTGCTGCACTTGGCCACGACATGTTTGGAGCTCCCTGATATTTCTGTAGCGATATAGGCACTCAAACTATAAATAGATTGTAGTTATTGTCATATAGGCACTCAAACTATAAATAGATTGTAGTTATTGTCATTCCAATATAGGAGAGGATTCGATGCTTCCAATGCGATAACTAGCGCCAGTTTACTGTGATCATGTCTGTGTTCTTTTCGCAATATACTAATAATAGTATGTATTGTCATTAAAATCTCTTAAAGTTGAATTTTGTAGTAATAGTGTCATGTACCAAAAAATCTAATATGTTCAAACTAGCCCTCTGCGTCTTGTAACTTTTGAAGGAACGCATATAATTTGAGCTACCGTTATCCCTAATGGTGAGCTTAAAGTTGGTAGAATATGCATAAAACACTATCTAAAATTCAAAAATATTAATTTTTAAGTGGTCCCAGATTCTTCAAGAATTTTTACAGGCAAGCAAACTACTTATAATTTATCTGACTCGTTCTATCAAATGTGTATTTAATTAATATAGTAATATATTTCAAATTCAAAGCCTTAATATTTGTAGTTTGATTTATATGATATGATACATTTTTTATTTTGCAAATTCTACACTAATCCTAGAATATATTCAGAGTTTATTATGTTGCGTGTGAAAATGGTTGTTCCAAATTTTAAGAGCTGAAAAGGCATCTGATTATTACTGAAGATGAATTATTATGTTTATCCTAAATTTTATGTTAAATTTCCAACAATTTCATTAGTATCACTTTTAGGAAGACGTTTGATGAGCGAAATCGATTTCATTTCAGTAAGTTCAATTTATTTCTTTTTATGTAATATGAATGAACTAAAAATTACCCACATAATTGTGGTTTTGGGTGAAGACAAAAACTAAAATTTCAAAAAAAATTATATTTGTGTAATGGAACTTGAACTATTACTCTGTAATGTGATATCCTGCCGTGCTAATTTTTACAGAAAATTTCGTGCCGTGCTTGTGTCGACATTAATATGCGTATCAAACATATTTGATATTTTGATTCTCTAAATCAATTAATTTTCATAATAAATTCATCGAAAGTTTTCTTTCTAGAATAATTTGTTAAAGCATTGAAAATATTTGTGGCCAAAGACATTTCATTCGTAGGATTTAATCTATGATGCCTTCTTCATTCATTGATTTTTTTAAAATTTCGTGCCGGACTCGCGATCGTGCCCCCACTGCGTCCTTTCGTGCCGTGCTCGCCCCGAAAAGTTAAGGCGCGGTTCCAAATCTGGTAGTATCGCATTTTTAACTTAAGAACCCATCAGTTGCGATTGACTTCCAACATTGCCAAAAGTTTTCCGATCCTATACGAATTCATAACATTTGTTATGATAATGCATGCGCTTTTGATTAATAAATTAAGTACTATGCAATGACTTTCTTAATATTTATAAATGACTGAGATTGGTGTGAACGTTCAGTAGATATTAGTATTGACGTATTGGTCTGAGTAATGATCGTTTAGCGGTGACCCGCACGCTGTCGTATTTGCCTACAGGGTTAAGCGGTGTCTACGCTTCGTCCAAATGAATTCCTTGCATTTTTGGCTGGGCGGTGTTGTCGAGCGCCTAGTGTAATTCTCTACTCCACTTTGTTGATTGTTTTGTCATGTCTATTAAATTTGCATTATTTTCGTTGAATATAAAATCATTTATTTTCTAGGCGAACGTTTAATTTCAAGCGACCAGTTTTTAGTCTGGTTCTGGTCAATATTTTCGAAAACCAAAAATTTCGAAAAGTACAACTGTACTACTAATTATACATATAAACTGTGAAGATTAAATGATATGCATTAAATTGTCATTAAATACATTTTGCAGTTGTGAAAATTTTTAATAAATTAGCTATTATAATCCAATAAGTTTACTAGGGATTGATTGTAGTTACTATTATCAAAAAATCTCGAAAACAAAGTTCTAATGATATCATTTGTATTGAAATTTAACCCTATCCTATTTCGACATTTTTGGACGACACCATTTTTAGTCTTAATCACAGAGATGATGATGAAAGTACAGATTCAATTTGTTTCTTCGCTTATGATATATCTTAAATGCTTTAACTATCAGTGTGTTGAATGGGAATTCCCATGGTACATGACGTGAGGGAATTTTGGGCTAAATATGTGTGTATATTTAGTCATTTCAAATAAAAAATTCCAAACAATCATTTAACCCTTTGATTTCCAAATTGTAGCAAAAAGTTTCTCAAAATATTAATAATCAAGATAACAAGTTTGAGTTATCGAAAGGGCTTGTGAATAAAGTTATTTTCTTTTTGGCATTACTGTAATAGAATATTTTGTCTGGTTTTTCCGCAAATATTTGAAAAATCAATTTCCTTGAGAATATCTTAAAACATCCATCCAAAAATTGTTCAATGTTGAACATTTTCTGAAAAAAATTATTTAAACAGACATTAAAATGCGGTTGTACGGGTAGCGTATTTCTGATACCCGTACCCAAGCATAACTTTTCCCGGATAGCACTAATACTCATACACGAATATCGATATCGTTACTAAATTCAATACCAGTAATATACTGCAAAATATATGTTGATTCAAGCTGCAATTTTCAAATAGTGTCACACTAGGCTTAACACAAAACTTTAAAATTGCAACTATTGGGATATTTAAAGCCACGCAGTATACATTTGCTCATCTTCTCAAACCGCTAGAGTTTAAACTTGTTGTTTTCTAATGATAAATGGACGATATATTTATAATTTTATCTTGCATTCAAAAACTCTACTCGAGTCTGTTTATTGCCAACGTGTGTTTGTGTTCAGACAATTACCAATATTCTTTCTGCATTTTACCCGTTATTTTTTTCACGAGCAGGCAGGTGTAAACAGGTACCCACGGGTAGCAGCAGCATCTTAAACTTAGGTTCTAAATTATTCTTTTACATAGTAATTCGGTTTTATGCTCCATGACTCTATGCATACAATGTATTTCATGTTTCGTTATGTAGAGTTCATAGATTCCATATTGAAATCCAAACTAGTTTTAAGGTTTTTACTATGATCATATATTTAACTTGTTACTACATATTTTCACAATTATCAAACTTTTGAGATACAAGTATCAAGCTTTCACAGTTCCAAACTAACTAGAATGTAAACCCCACCCATCTGATTTTCAACTTGAAATTGTTTTCAGTTTGAAGGAAGTGTTTTTTAAAACTAATTAAAGATGTGCTAAGATGCATTTACAGTTTTTTGAGATTCACTCTGGAACGCACTTCTTACAGATCACTCAACTTCAGGCTTGACCTTTTTCGTGATTTTTCAATTTTTTTCAAAGAGATTTTTTATATTTTTTGATGCTGATGTTCACAAGTGTCATCCCGAGTGAGTAATACATAAAACCTAATTCTATGAATTTAAGTTTGTAAAAAATTGAAGGCCTTATAAAAATGGAAGGCCACCTATCCAAAAATGGGAACTATATGAATGTGATTTCATTTTTGAGGAATGCGAATTGTATATTTACTTCTTTATCTCCCTTAAATCCTGGGATATTGAATAAACGATTCCACTGATCTAGTTATATGAAGGTTGCTATTCTAATCTATGTCACTAGCTACACATTTTGTTGGCATACACGTGTATATCTTTACCACCCACATCTACATGTATGTGTATTGATAAAGAAAAATATTAGCTTTGAAATTTGAGTTAACTAGCTATGCACTGGGTAATGTGTTTTCAATTTGGCCGAGTCCCATTTCAAATTTAAGTATTGACTCCAGGGCTGTAATAGTTTTATAAATAAAGGCAATTGCGTCCGTAGAAGGTGGGTTGAACACTTGATTAATTTGATCCAATTCTGCACACAAAGCAGACTTTTCAAGGCGATATACTTCATGTCGTTGGTGAATTCGTCTACAACGCAGCTGTCAATTATTCGGCTATGTACAAAATCCACTCAAGTGTGTTTGCAAACTAGTTTCAAAGCCATTCCCGATCTTCTATTTGCAATTTTCCTGCAAATACATACTTAAATAATGCGTTTATTTATAATTGTATAAGGCAAATATTGTTGATATATCGGCATCAAGATAACTTTAAAAATATTTTGTCTTTCAAAAAGTAGGCACATCTAAGCAGAGCCAGAGAATATAATATATAACATAGTATATAAAGTTTATATTTTTTTGATGATCGTAGAAGTAAAGGTATTCGTAATCGTAAAATAACATTTCTAGCTTATTGTCATCCGGTTCTGGATTGATAAAGACAGGTTAAAGGATCTAAGTGGGAATGTAACAGTTAGTCCTGTACAAGAGAAATCTCTCTCTGATTGACCACCATTCGTTTGGGCTGAATAAATTTGACGTGCAAGTCTCAACAATGTTTGAAATTTATTTTCACTAATAATGGAAAAATCATCACAATCCTCGTACTTGTAGTCGTCAGTAATTTAGTTTTCTACATTTATGTCACTGATACTGATGACCAAATTGTAATTTCGGTGTAAATGAGTTTAATAACTCAGCGCCATCCGCGGCATGGCCCGACCCGACTCGATTCCATCTCTGAACTAAACTATTTATTTTCATCAAAAAATCTTGATGGTTTTGTCTACAGATAGTTCCTGTTGTATCAAACCCATATTTACAGTCTGATGTTGCCCAGACATTTGCGTGTTTCGTCTTGCAATGTGTGAAAAAATTCGAACTCTCTCAAATTGGCGCCTGTGTGTTAACGGAATGTTCTAAATGAAGTATACAGAGTGTTTAAGATGACGCGTGTGTGTTTGTTCAGGCTGTTAAGTGGCTGTAATCATCAATCTAGTAAAAAGTGTAATCATTGATGATTTGAATAAGGGAAGCTGCTGTTTACATTGACATCACGCAGATGTTAAAAAACACACATTCTCTACTATGTATCTCAAATGGCGCGTGAGTAGAACTGTGATTTTAGATTAATGGAATTTATTGAATTCTTTATTAGTGTTTTCCACTTTGATTTTCATCAATATCCAAGTTTTGTAATGTTTTTTTCGTGTAGGAATAAATACAAGAGAGCATATTAATACTGCTATAGGGTGTAGTGTCGCAAGGAAATCCCCAATGATGAGGGTTAACAACTTTGTAATAAAATGTTCGGATATAAATCCTTGAATTTCACTTTGTTTTTTATGTTTTTAATCTATTGTACAATTTACATAAATGTTCTTTAGCCATATTTTTTTGACGTCCAGTGTATACTAAATAATTTTTGACGTTTTGAATGCTTGCGAAAATCTAAAATTCATTTTTTTTATAATTACCCAGGGTGAGGATATCTGTAGTTGCAACATCATAGTGCATCAGTTTTAAGAGAGTTTTATTTTTTAAGCGTTGCATAAGTTTAGTAAGTGTTCACCAAACATTCTACTTCATTTTCTTAACTTTAGATAATTCTAAAGTTTAATTGTAAAAGTCCACCTTAACTAGAAGTAGATTAAGTAGTAATCTAATCAGACATCTCAAAATTTCAAACTATGTTCTTACTCCCAACATCAGACTGTCACCTCAAACCACGCGGAGGCGTGACGCACTCTAAATTTATTGCTTTGATAAGTTGGTTAGGTATTACACACTCTTCTCTCCTGGCCATAGGTAACCTTGTGCGCTGAGTAATTGAAGATCGGTAGTCAGTGGACGATTATGAACATAGTTTGAATTTCATCTCTTTATTGAATGAATGCTAAATATTTACGCTATGCTCTCTCTGCGAGAAATTATCATTCGTCAAATAGTCCAGATCGCGCACACTGCCAAAATACTACATCACAAATTTCACTCACAATTTACTAATTTTCTCATTTTATTTTGTTTTTGATATTTGTATGTGGAATGCACAGTATTATTGAAACTAGAATCCCACAAAACCCATTCAAATATATTTATTATTTTTTATAGACAACCACTTTAATTCTGTAAATATTTGTATTTGAATCGAAATTATTTAGAATATAATTTTGCTGATTACAGTATCATGACACCAGAACCCGAGATTAAATATTTGAGTTGGAACGAGGTCATATTTGAATTGTGTGGTTTCACGCTTGACAGTTTCTTATTCTTCATTTTCTTAATAATTTACTCATTTTTATGCTGTTAAGGATATTAATTAAAAATGATTATATTATATGTAACTAGTAGAGCAGGGGTTCTCTTCGGGGGAGGGGTGAAATTTACATCAAGGGGTGAATTTCAGGATCTATACAGGTGCATTCTTGCCTTTGAAAAATGGGTCTACTGGAGATGTCCTGGGTCGAATATTATCAATTCATAATAGTCTTCGTCAGGGGACATTGAGATTTTGGAAATGACCGTGTGAATATGATTTTGACAAATGCTAAAAGGGGCGAATCGGTCAAGGAAGCCTAAGAACCTTTGTAATATGTAGATGTTATGTTATAGGGCCAGAGAATTTAATAGAATCTGGACCGAATCTGATGAGACCAACTGGCACTTGATCATATGATTGCTACGACATATATTTTTTAATGAAACTGCTTTTGTAGTAATTTTAGGACATTGTATACGTAATCATAAAAAGTATATAAAACTAACGTTATTGGATGTGGGAAATTACTGCTTTGCGAATCCGGTTAAAAAAACTAGCGAATCAAATAATTCATTTAGCCTAATCCAGTATTTTGTAATGAACTACAATTCATTTTGAAAACGACATTTGTTATATCAACTACTTTACAATACTTTTTAGAAAATGATGACTCGAGTGAGCGCGAGTTGGCGCAATTGGCAATGTTGCGGGACTACATTCATGCAGCACACGAAAGTGTTAAAACTCGCCAGGACATCACCGACGTCAAACAACAACGGCTTCATTTAGCTGAAAGTGAGGTGAGTTTTAACAGGTTTCTTTCGATTTCTCATCTTGTGTTTAGTTCTCTCGCCTGTCCAATGTTTTGAAAAATGAACAAAGTTACGAACCAAATAACTGTAACTGTAAGTTCGCTTATTTCTATTCAATATCCTGTTTTTGGAATGTGAAGTTTTTATTACATATCGTTTTAAATTGACTTAGTGTGTCAGCTATTCAAATAAATTAGTGTTGCGAATCATTTAAATCTATCAATAATTTATTGAAATACTTTGAACTTTAGTTAGGTTGCAAATTTATGTTGCTTAATACATATATTGATTTCCTTTCCTAAGTAGTATTTTTAAAATTTAATTTGCTATTAAAAAACTGCAATGAAACACTGCAGTTCAGTTGCCATTTTATAGTAATTTGCTCACGCCCGTCAATTGGTTTTATTATGATTTCGTATATATATATATATATATATATAGTATAATTTTGAAATTAAGAATTTCTGAAGTGCCTCTGAATTTGGATGTTGGAGTGCGGGGTGAGGTCAGGATTTTTTCAGTTTATGAAATATTTGGATAGTTAGAGTTTTCATGAAACTTGGTAAGTAAAATAGCCATATTATTCAATACGCCAAACAACTATAGGCTAAATATATCATTTTAGCTATAGGTTTCTGCATAAATTTGTAAATGCATTGATTTTTTTGAGTATTAAATACAAAAAGAAAAATTATATTTAAATTGAGCTTTACTCTTCTACTAGTGTCGGCAAATGCTTCAGGCTCGTAGCCACGGGTGGTTTGTTGGCGAACCCCTCCTGGGCATTAAACCCCCGCAACGCCAATACATACAACACACAATTAAAATGGTGTAGTCTTGGAAAAATTTGATTTTAAATTTTAAGAAGGTCGAAATTCCCATCAACCTCTCCTGAATACGTTTCGCCCTCCCTAGGTGATGATGCTGGCCATGGGCCTGAAATGTTTGTATAATTTGCATATTTAGCGACCTATTCTATTGCTAATGGAAATTTTAACGAAGCCCAGTTACGTGCCGAAGTGGAAGCAGCGAGGAAGCGAGTGGATAGACTTCGACAAGAGCTAAGTCATGCAAATAATCAACTTACTACTCGAAGAAATGGCATCGATCCTTTACAGAGGTAACTCATTTTCTTTGGTTATTTCCGTGTAAAACCCACTTGATGACTTCTTTTATGCTTTGCTTTTAGAATTGAAACCAAGATTGCATCGCCTTCGTATGAAACTTTGGCTTCTCTTGAACAACTCAATGCTATTAAACAAAATGTCAGTCGTTCTCAGAAAGAGAAACAAAAGTTGATTCAGGCAAGTTAATGCGCTTTGTAATCATAAAAACCTACTTTTCCATCCACTGAATTTAAAATGTGTTAAATACATTGCTGTGTTATCTGACTTAAAAATAGTTTAGATGGTTTTGGGTGGCTCCGATGCACTCAGACATACTACTGATGTAGGTGTTTCCATTGTGCCCCATCCTCCGACAATCGGCAGTCAGTTGGCGGAGAAAGCCAAGCTCGGGCTACAAAAACAAGAAGCACAAAATAAGTACGATTCTTTTCCATTTAGTTTAAATCAGTGAATTCGAAAACTTAGCTCTTCCAAATTTGTCCTTAGGCCACGGTTAGACTAGTGATTGGTTCAAAAGTGATCTATCACATTTGAAAGAATTGCACGTCTAACCACCCCAGATAATTAGCGATGTGACGATCACACGGAAATCGAACGCACACGATTTCTTCGTGATTGTCACAACGCTAATTACCTCGGGTGGTTAGACGTGTGATTCAATCAAAATGTGATAGATCACGTTTGAACCAATCACTAGTCTAACCGTGGCCCTAAGATTAAGAACAATTTCACAATGTTTGTAGAATCTCTAAACTTTATTTAACCTGCGCCGAAAAGCTTAGATATGTTACGCGTCTAAAACATTTTAATTCGTTTTACAGTATCCACAACATGTTTGAAACTATATAGGCTTTAGCTCGTTTTTATTCCACATCCACTTGTGTTAAGTATTGAACTTAATTAGCAAATTTAAATGGCGTACTGACAATCTTCTGCCCCCTTATGTACCGAAAATTGAAGCATGACAAATATAAAGTTAAGCAGAGACTTGTTGCAACATTGTATATTTACATTTTCTCTGGTATCAAATTTTAGAAACGCTTTGATGGAATTCCTTATTAAAAAATGGTTGAATGGATTCTAACATCTTCTTATATAATTTCATGTGTATTTATGACCGCTGTCACCATTGTTTCGATAAACGAATGAATTACTTATTACAATGTATATTAATAATGAAATCCCAAAATTATGCACTTGCAATTTGTTTGTTATTATTTATTATATTGTTAGATCTCAAAGTTAAATTTCATGGTTTTAGAATTACATCCATTCAACTAGAACTGCAGGACATCGATAATAAAATTAAGCCAATGCAAACTGAAACTGATAAAGACCGGTTGTTGCTGATTCAGGAGAAGGAAAACTTGCTGAAAGATCTCAAAGCAATCAACTCTCAATGCCGTAGCACCGTTGAGCAGGTTGATCTGAAGAACCGCAAGCAAAAGTTAATGGAGGACATCGACAATGCTAAAAACGAATCTAACCGTATCATACATGAAAGGTAATGCATTCTTCACTGAGTTGTGGAACATTCCCATTCCCACTTGTGTCCTTTATACAGAGTGGGTTGGACAGTATGTCAAACACCAAAGTTTTTAATGCAATTCTAAGAGTTATATACTTTACTTTGATATTGTTACACTGCACCCAATCAGGATTAATTCGCTTAAATTTCTCGGCAAAGATCAATTACTCCCACCACTAACATCAGATGCAAACCATAATTGGTAAATTGTAAGGTCCACGTAGAAAGTGATAACGCGCCAATTAACACTGCTAATAGAATCTTTAAATGGAATCAAGTATTTTCGTCAATAGCTGCAAGTGCTACTCTAAATCTCATCTAGCAGCATTAACTACAGAAATTGATAGTAATAGTATATGTAGTGGCTCCACATGTATACCATTGCTAAATTCGAATGCAATTATCTCAAGAGTATGCAAGTGGGAAACATCAATAATGGACAATATCACGCAGCGCCCTTATAATAAACTAAAAAAATTGAACAAATCCGTCTCAGTGTTGTTGTTGAAACATCACATATTTTTTGTGATTCTCCTTTAAAACATTTTTTTTTATTTCTGTGTACGCCTGGGCAGTATTTTTTTGATTCGCACGTATACAAACAATAAAATTATATTTGATAATTTAAGAAATAATCCAGTCTATATAGTTTAAAGAACCTTTTGCATCATAAATTTAATTTGAGTTTTGAACAAAAGTTTACCTCATGTTTGACAGGCTTTGAACTCTTACAGCCTGAAGCATAATGTTTCACAAAATCAGCTAATCTTCAATACATAGCCCCTCGTTAATGGGAATTCTTGATTCTTCGAGTGATTTCATAGATACACAACACAGACACACACACACTCCTGCATATCATCATCATCAGATTATTCATAGCTATGTATTTCAAAATTGATATGGTTTTTATCATTTCCCAGCATCCATCAAAAGGTTAAGCTACTACAACTATTTTTTATCTGAAGTTGGTCTTAGTAGAAATTAGTCAATGTACAAATATGTGACCCATCATCACGAAATGAGTCGGAAGTCGCATTGTCTATTTTCGAGTAACGTCCTCTCAAAGGTGAAAATTGCTAAAAAAAATTATTTCGTAAATTTACTCATTTATGTCAATACTTTGGTCAGATTTTGAATTAAATTTGGTGCCTTTTGACTCATTTTGTGGTGATGGATCACATATTGCAATTTATTATTGAAATTAATTTTAGATTGAAATTGGAAGAACGGAAACGCAAGTTGCAAGTGGAATTAAACGAAGTAGTCAAAGTCTATTCATACATTGAGCATCAAATGCTTAATCTAAGCTCAGCTTCTCTCGCCTCTTCAGGACAGCGCTCCAGTGCTTCCAGTCAGAGCTTAACTAGCAGTAACCTATCTAGTCTATCTGACATCTATACATCTTCACAGCTGCAGTCGGACTGTAATATTTCAGATTTAAAAAGTAAAGCTGACCGCTTGCTTCAATCTGACCCTTATCCATTTTATGACACACCGCATTCTTCGTTTCACAATTGGGACTGTCATAATGGTTCAGAAGTCCGCGTAATGTATCCCCCGGTGGACGCACTTGAACCTATTTCAGAAAATGACGATTGGTTCAGAGAAAGACCTTGTGATTGGCTAAAAAGTACTGACGAATCCAACTACGACTATGTCAACCCAATCGATGACAACGGTTGCGTGTATGAGAATATCATGACCCCTTCTACAAGCAAGCGCGTTGACTTCGAAGCTCTAGTGCTGACCAAACTCACATATGAAATGGGTGAAAATCAACTGTTAGCTTTTGTGGAGCAGATAACAGGACTGCCACCTGTGATAGCAGGTGTTAATTTTCAAGTGGTTGGGGTTCTTTTAGTCAATAAAGAGTCGGCCACTGAGCCTCTACGGTCACAAACTGTTACGCAGCAGTCCCATTCATGCGATATCTCAGTGAATGAGACATTTGTTCTCCCGTTGCATTTTTCACAAATTCAATCAGCTATCCTACAACTTGACATCGTTTATCATGAAATATCAACTGGTACCACAAACAGTCTTGTAAGTTAATCATTACTTTTTTTAATTTTTTAGAGTTTATTCAATATTTGACTTTAAAAATTTTTGAAAGAGTTTGATTTCCCATTGTGAAAAAAGAGTACCATAAAAATGAAAAGGATATATATTTGGATAATAGCATTATGCTCTGATTTTTATCATTGTTTGGAATTAGAGATGAGTTCGGAATATCGCGGTAACGATTTACAATCAACTTGCGGTGGCATAAAAGTTATAAAGATAGTGTTTTGTATTGAAATTTAAAATCTCTAAGTATTTCTCGAAAAACTCTTTCTGAAGCAAAACTAAGAGATTTCACATACAAAATTTTACATATTTCATATAAACTTTGATATTACCCTAATAAAATTGAACGAAATGACAAAGTACCTAAGAAAGCTCCCTTTAAACTTTTCTATGAATGATCCATAACCCTAAAAAAACATTTTAGAAACATCTATATTTACTTACGAAGATAAAAATCGCAATTGTTGCGGTATATCACGGTAAAATTTCATTTATTGCGGATATGAAACAAATTCCTTTAACTGTATTTATTACATATAATATTGCGAAAATATGATTAGAGGTTGAATATAAAATAAGGTTTTATTACCATGGTTGTATTATCTATTATCAATGGCATCACTGAGTGGGTATAGTGACACAACTGTATTTTGTAGTTTTATTGAAATGTTCATTTAAAAAGCAAAATCACAATCACTGTGAGATTCCACCTTTACATGGAAAATAGAAAAACAATTGCTTACATTTGAAAAACACACTAAGGTTACAATGAAATTCGACATCGCGAAGATTGCTAAACTTGCGCTTTGTTTACGTGTATGAAATAAAAAAATTTTTGTTGATGAGTTATGATTGTCTAAGCAAAAAACATTGTTTTAACATATTTTTTGTAAAACACATTTTTTCTACCTGAAAAGTCCATTGCTGTGCTTCAATACTTAAAAAATTTGATTTTTTCTTATTCCAAAATTAAGGTTGCGATAATTATGTTCTTGTTTTCATGAGAGTAACAGTTAACTTGCAGCTGCAGTATTTTGTTTTTCTGTAGATACAGCCAAGCTGAGTATGTTTGAAATTGTTTTTAGGCAACGCTAATAAAAAAGTTTAAGACGAAAAACACTGCAATGTATATCACTGCTTACATGTATTATTTTATTAGTTATTTGAATTGTACTGAAAAAACGCCTAGAAAGTAGGAATCCTTCGTGCAGTGCCGGCCTGTGAGAAGGATATTGCTCCACTTGTTTACATTTAAGCTTTAGATTAAATCGTTCAAATGAAACCAATCGTGTTTGATTTCTTTGCTGATTAAATCAAATATAAAATAAAAAATTCGTTTACAAAATTTTTCCACTAAAAGATGAAATTCTACCCACTCTGGATAGACCGCTCATGGGAGCATTGTTGGAATTTAGAATGGGTAAAAATTATTTCTTTACGATTGGAATTTAGAATGGGTAAAAATTATTTCTTTACGATGTAGTTAACTGTAGTTTTGGTTGCTATTCAAATCTTGTCTCCAATCCTGATCAGAGTAAATGTTTAAATCTTTGGCTTGAAACAACCAAGAGTGAGACTATTGTAGTGCGAGTGAGCGTTTAATTACTACTGTACTCATGTCGCTGATTCATCTTTATTTATACATATATTGAATTACACTATGACTTTAAATAAAACTAATTGTTTTAAATCGAATCTAAGATTTTAATTTCATTATTTCTTTTGCTTCAATACCAAATGTTTTAATGAAATTTATTCTTCCAAGCGGCGTTTTGAGTAGTAAACTTTTACGGTATGCGTAATATCCATATATTTTGGTATGAAATGTTTGTTTGCTTCGCCCCAATCTCTCTTGAATTGTTATTATTCAATTTCGAGTGTACCCTAGACATCCTATTGGCGGAGATCTTCGCTGTCAGTTTTGCGTTTACTTGAAGACTGTTTTTTAAGTCATGATAAATTTCCATTAGAAGCGAGATTGCATGTAAAAATTATCTGCGGGGTAAGGTTTCAGAAACCTTTTATGAATCACTGTTAGAAATGGAAATTATTTATAAGTAGACATTTTCTCAAAGCCATGGCTTCTATCACAATTTTTTATATGATGTTTTTTTAAATATAGTCATTTCAGCATTAAGTATTGTACGTCACAAACAAGTGCAGGTCTTATGTTATTTGAAGATAAATATTGCCGCTATTCAAAATTCTATCTGAAAAACAACTATTAATTTTGAATGTGTAGTTATTGGAATTCCTATTTATTTATGATTTCACTATAGGGCACATTCTGAAAGAATCTCTCAATATAGAAACTTCAAACTGTATAAACTACGACATTTAAGCATTGTGGTTTCAAGGTTTATTGAATATTTTCAGGCTACCGATCGTAAACAAAATATGTTACCATTCCTTTAAGCCCTAAACAAGAATATTGATTGCAGACTTTTTTGTAATAAGTGCAATTTAAAATACTATATATATATATATATATATTTTATATAAGTGACATGCATATTCGGCGCTTTGGGATTTTTAACTCTTATATGCGGCGTTTTTGTAAAATATTATATTCTAATCGGTTAATGTAGTCGCGTCCGTATGAAAATCACATTTTTGTAATTTTTTATTCTTTTGAAAGATATGCATACATTTTATGTTAAAATATTTGGTTTGTTAGATTAATTGCAAACGGTATATGTAATTTTTTATTTAGGCACGTGTACACATTTATCTATCCGATTGTAATTTGCTAGATGACTGTCCTTCGGGATCGCAATGGTATCGACTCACACCTCTAGGCGACTTGGACCCGATAATCCTGCATCACAAGACTGGTCATTGTGACTCGCAGTCATCGGAAAGTGGTATAAGTCAGTGTAGAACAGACAGCAATGCTAGTGCTCTCAGTGCCGAGCCTGATATTCCAAAGTAAACATTCTATTATAAATGACTTCAGTCGTTTTAATTATAATATTTAATGAGGGCATTGTTTCGAAGAATTACTCTTTAAGCTCAATTTTTTGTTAACAAACATCATAGTATTATTTTTTGTGTAATAATGTGAAAAGGCCTTCCAGTAGCAGTATGACTACGTGACAGTAGTATTCATTTTTAAAACTACAGTGGAAGCTTTTTAATTGTATATTTTTTCTAGTCCTGATTTTCTTTCCTTTTGGCTGTATTAGCCTCTCACCAATTTGACTGGTCTTTAATTTAACACCAATTTGTCACTCCCTTTTTTCAAATGTCTTCTATTCGACACCATCGCAGCTTTTGATAAATTTGTGAGCCAACACCCGTGACAAATTGTTGTTTAATTATGTAATAAGTAAAAAAGAGATGGAAAAATAACATAAATCATTCAAAAAGAATCTGCTGTAAATATAATTAATAAATCAGTGCAGAAAAAGAGACTAGAAACTTATACAGTTCCTTTCCATATATATATATATATATATATATATATATACTATATTCGAAGTATATTTCTGAAGGAATATACAATCAGATATTCGTCAATACTTTTCTTGAGCTGTTATCTGTATATTTTCATGATCCTTTATAGTCTTATGTAATGTCATTTGATATGTATCAAATCAAAACACACTTCTCGTTCGAATGTAACTATATATATATGCATTGCATATGATCTGCCATTTTGGTTTCGACATCATTCCACAATCCGTTATTTCTATAAATTGAATCAGTCGCAAGGGTAGTCCAATCCAATTAGAGAGCTTCCATTGTATATATGTATATAGTATA
>CABFPE010000217.1:266572-277723 GCA_900660155.1 Hofstenia miamia | reverse complement strand
ATATATATATATATATATATCTACATTCTGTATATTTTTTGATCTGAGAGTTTACTTCTCTAGTTCAAATCTGTTTTAGATGTCGTGTTTATGATGAAGGCTATGATGATAAATCGATTGAACTCGATAGTGTTGGTCTGACACAATCTTCCACAGTTCGTCGCTCAGCCACTTTCTCACCGGGTCCCGATAATTTTGCTTATAAATGCCGGGTAAGAATGAATTTTTTGAATTTTGCTTTAAAGCTGTATAGGATTTTGTCAGAAAATGACAAAATTAGCGACTAATGGGAGGACTTATATATATATAGATCATTCCATTTGAAGGATTTCCAAATCTCTCGTAATATAATTTATCTAGCGGCGTATGTGATGTAGCCCTCTAACGTTAAAAATGTAAAATATTTATAAACGAGTAATCGCAATGCATTGCTAGCGACATGACGCGAAAAATTATTCATTTTATTTGATATTTTATTGTGAATGGCATTGCACCAGTTAACCATATTAAACAAAGCACTAATTTCATTTTAACAAACCTAGAGCCACCATCGTGTGTGTGTGTGTGTGGTAATCCGAAGAACAACGAGGTCGGCCAAATTCAATTTCAAAATTGAAATGAGTGAAATTTATTTTTTTAGATTTAATAGGGATAATATTTATAGTATTTAAGTTTTCTTATTGTGGGTTTATACAAGTGTTTTGGTTCAGAATTACTTTTTATAAGGAAATGCAAATATACTGTGATCAAGCTTTGAATGTCTGTACGTGGGTGGGACCGCGCGTCAATTATCTGTGGTTTTAGTCAAGTGGTGGTCAAATATCTCATTAGGTTGCAATTTTGTTCTGGATGATCAAATTTCGAAGCTTCGGCATTTTTAACATTTATAATTGAAAATTGTTATATAATAAGTGCATATTAGAAAATTTTCAGAGTTAAAATAAAAAATTTTAAATTATTATCGAAATAGGAACAGCAAACAGTTAGTACATGTTCACAAACTATTTCATGAAAATTCAGAATGAATTTTATATTATGGAAAGTTTTTTATGAAAAATTTCTTACTTTTAGACCATATACCGGTCAATTAACGTTTGTGAATTTTGTCAATGAATGTCTCAATTATCATGCTATCTATCAAATATAACTGCACTCCAAATCAGAAAGCAGATGCTGCATTAATGTAATTGTAAATATTCAGTTTTTAACATTTTTTTCTCAGTATAAAGGACTTTGAAACACTGCTTTCACGTAATTGTTTTGAAGAGTAAGTTGTGTTGCACTATGTGGGTGAGCCCAATTGATACTAAATAACTTTATAATATGAGTATATTGTTCACTTTACAATGTGTTATAAGCGCCAAGAACATTGTTCGGTTCGGGTAAGGTTGGGTTGTCTTGGGTTGGGTCAAATTTTAAGTGTTCTATTTGGCTTAGGATTGTGGCAGAAAAATTTGATCAATTTTCAACACTAATTGAAATCGTTGAAAATGAATCATCTCCTGGGTTATCAAGAAAGAGCCATCAAGACACAAATATCCCGAAGATTTCGCATAAAAAGCGAAAGTTTGTAAACAATATTAGAGGTTTGCGAGTTTGTTATAGTATTTAGAGCTAATTTTCCTTCGATACTAATTTTTAAAACGGTATTATTGATTCAAAGCTGGAGCCTTCAGATAACTGAATGTGTCACGTAAATGTTCATGAAAGGGAGAACGTGTCTCATGATGTCTGACAGTTAATTTCTTAAAACATGTGAATAAGCGTTTTCAAGGGAAAGTAAATTTCGACTATACAACATATCAGAGAACAATTGCCAATCAATCGAAAACACGAAAAATGTAATGTTAAGATGTATTCATAGAATCGTTATGCATACTTTTTTACTAAATCTTCGTTGTTAATAGTTTGTTTTTTAGTTAAATCGGAGTGATAGCGATCCTGCGACTCACAATGTTAACAACTCTTTCAGCCGACACGCCTCTGAAAGACGCAGTATGCGAATGAAGCGTCCAAACTTCCTCAACCGTATCACCAGCAGGTAAGTCGCTGCTTCATTGTTTCATTTCATTTGGTTTTTAGCAGTTCTTCAAGTAGCAGAACTCCAGTTGATCTTGAACTTGATCTCGAAGCCTTTAAACTCCACGAACTCCACATAAACGATGAAGTTTCACGACTGAGAGCTATTAAAGAGAAAATGGAAAAGCAAGAAGGTCACTATTTCTATAACATCTACTATATTAATTAGTTCACTAATCCTAACCATGTATCTTTTTTGTTGAAAGAATATCACCACTATCATTTAGTCACTAAATTTCTGGATTAATACACTTGCTTTTGTGTGCATTAGAATTGTTTCCACATGTGAGTTTTCACAAATTAGAATAGATTTAATCAAAGGCAAATCTAGAAATGCTTGGCTGGAATCAACAACTACTTATTTAAGTTGTTGTACTAGTGAAATTGTGAAGCTTTTGTATGTGCAGCATGATAGGACTTTTTTCATGTCTGTGGTTGTGTGCGCATTAAATTTTCTTCTTTGGAGTTTATTTTATGTGAAATATAAACGATTTCAAAAGTTTGTTCTAGTTCACTCTGAAATTTTAGAGATATAAGAATACGAATTTAGCATTGATCCTGTTACACTACTGGCAAAAAACTTATTTTTTAAATTAAATTTCAATAATTGCTAATAATTGGCTTGAATAGTTAAATTGAAAATGCTTTAGTCAAACACAGGTTGTTGTTTTTTCTATTTTCTTACAAGCTTCAAAAACAAACACCAACTTACATTTGGAGTCGGCTGATTTTTGGAAATGTCTTTTTTCTAACAACCAGTATCAAAGAAAGGTCGTTCTTTGATTGTTTTGACGGCATATTGTATGCCAGTTATCCCAATTCAGTAAACTATATATTTTTAAAATGTTTACAACCTCATCTAATGCTTGACACACTTTCCCCAAAAATTTGTTTATTAATAAATTAGCCGTTCAAATTGAAACTTTGAAGTTAACTTTTTAGCAGGTATATTTCACTGAAATTTGTGATTTTTTCATTAACAATACAAAATATTGAAAAATTAAGAGATGCAGGCACTTTAAACGTTTCAGTCTGTTTACATTTTTCCTAGTACAAGCTGATATATAGGGTTTTAAAAAACATACACTAAAAGACAAAATTCCTAATACTAGTTTATAATGAATAACTTTTTTTGAAATTTTGAAGTTGAAACACGTTACTAAGGGGTAAATTTTTGAACAACACTGATTTAAATGCATTTTGCGCGATTAAGACAATATTTGCTCAAAAATAGTTGTATTTTCAGAAAGAACAGTATTTTAACTATCTAAAACACAAGAAAACTTTTTTTAAAAAGTTTTGTAAAATGAGTTAAAGAAGCGATATAACCATCTTAAGGGTTTGGTTGAGTACATTAGTGTCTCATTGGCAGATAAGGAAATATTTGAAACGTGGCATTAAACAATTTTTTTTGGATATAAGAACATTATTAAAATATTTTATTTACTTCAACCAAAAATATTTTACTTTGAAAATTCGTTGATATCAATGAACTATTTTAAGGAATTTTTTCTATATTAAATGATAATGATTAAGGTGGTGGGTATCAAAATCACATGGAACCAATTAGTGGTGTGGAAAAGGAATATATGCGGCATCTGCAAAGAAAGAAACACCCTCACAGCGATATTGAACGCTTCTCCAAGCAATCCTACAAACTCATCAAATCGTCGTTCCCCGATCACGCATTTAGGTTTGCTTTCCTTTGTGTACGCAACATCTGTTGTCGCTACTTACATGCCTTCACAGATAAATTAATAACTCCATTCAATAGTGCCTTGACGCTTGTAGTTAAATTTTATTTTTTTCTTTATAATGTGCCATGGGGTTCTGCTATATAAATAGGAAAAACGACTAAAAGAAATTTCTAAAATAGTTAATGAAAAGCTGTCTATTCTTTGGGTAGGACAAAAATTTGTGGTTAAAACTATTTAATAAAAGCAGCATTCTGCAACCAAAATAAGAGTTCTATTCAGTAATATGCATTAATAACTTTTTAGCAGTGCTTTAGGCGCAAATCTACTTGTTGGCATAAGGCAGCCTTACTAAGACTTATTATAAGATGCTTTTTGGGAAATTTAACAAGAGTTTTCAGCTTCTGAAAAATATGTTTTGAATGTCTAACGAAATTTTGAAAAAAGGAAGTCGATTAACAGAATAGCATCTATCATACAACACATCGGCAGTAATATTGCAGCAACATCTGAATAATTTTGAATAACCTGTTTTTACTGAGGTGTGAATGTCATTTCTAGATAATTGTTTTTTAGTAGTAAGTTTGGATTGATATCAACCCTAAAAATTCACTTAATTTAAGAATTTGATTAAAGTGGGTATACTCGATTGTCCAACAATGTGGTTGGTTGATACTCCACTAAACTGATAGACACTACTAAAAAATTCATAATTAAAAAATCATATTCTGAAGTTGAAAGTAAAACTTTAAAATTAGTGAAAGCAGCGCTTTAAGGACAATGCTTCCATGTCCCCTCTCTGTCTTTCACTTTTGCTGGATGTAAAAGTATATTAAATTCTTCGCCAATTTGCAAGATGTGCAACAAATCTCAATTCGATTCAACATTAACATCATCAGAACAACTCCATTTGACAAATACATCAATATCATATTCTCATCAGAACAACTCCATTTGACAAATACATCAATATCATATTCATTATTTTCAATCGAAGTATTCCGTTATAGCATATTTTAATGTAATAATGAGTTTTGTACACCACAATTTACAAGCTTTAATTAATTCCTAGAGCACTTATAATACCCCCAAAACAGCCAATGAGGTAGGAAAATATAGATAAAAGTGATTTGTGATTGAAACCAACTATCTGTTAACAGCGCACAGGATGCTGTTACAGTAAACTGCGCTGTCAACAGTCGACGCTGTTACCATTCTTACAGATTAGACAAGTTTAAGTAATTTTTTGTTGAAGTAATATAATACGAGATATGATTTGCGCAAATTTGCCTGATTTTTCCAGTCATCCTCTACCACTATTTAAGCACATGTCGATAATGTTCTTCATTTCTTGCTGAAAATAGAACTCTGAACTCAATTCAACCGGGTACTCTATCCGGTCATTTCCCATATTTTTCGACTAAAACTGATAATATATTGTTGTTGTCACATCATTCCGTTCACTGCTTTAACTGTCTCTGTCAACGTCTTTGATGTAATGTGATTTCAGGTTTGATTTTTTCTTTCAAGGCTAATTATGGCAGCTTCTCATCAAAGTGTAATTATGCAAGTAGCTGAGAATCACTTGAAGATACAATCAGTTTCCATAGACTGTAGAAATTGTCCATTTTTAAATTTTTCTTTGACATTCTTAGACCACAATCGAAAAGTTTTTAAAAGGGCTTCCTAGTGTAATCAAACTTTTTCTAAGGAAGTAGGTTTATTTCTATACTAAAACCCTTAAAGTACATCAATGAGTATGGGTCACTACATTTATAAAAGGTAGCCTTGTATTGTCAATTTAAGCATTGAATTTCAATATACTCGATGCACAACGTACAACATAATACATATGTAAATGCCAGACCTTTTGTGTGAGTTAGTCCTGTTTGCAAGTGGTGCACAGTGGATTTTTTTATAATTATGACAGCATAGACATAAGTAAGTTTTGCACTCTCATTTTAGGTCCCTCCATTGATATACCCCTTTTCAAATATTGCCTGTATACATGATATTTGACCAAGTTTTGGATTTTTATAACTTAAATTTAACAAATGGCAACATCTGAAGTGCAGTGAATACCCTGAAAAATCACAATCGAACTTAGTATGCATATGCAATAATTCATACAAATGTAATCCTAGTAAATTTAGCAGATGGCGTGGGGGCTCATCTGAACCCTAACTGATTAAAAAAGCACTTCTCTTGATAAGGGAAAGCCTGAGAAATTTTATATACGTTTTCCTAGTTTTTTGAAGTGCTACAAAATGTTGTACAGCATGAGGCCATGATTATATAACTGGAGGAAATTTGCAGTATTTTGCAGTCCCCCTCTGCAAGTAAAAATAGGAGATAGCCAGCAAACACAGCACAGTTAAGATGGGGCAACTACATAAAAACATGAAAAATGGGATTTTTGAGGTAGAAGCAGCTTATTATTCCCTTTTTAAAAACCAAAAATGCTTTTTTCTCCCCATCCTAATATGTAATATTATGGTTGTGCCTCAAACACAATTGAAAAGTTTTAGATCCATCGGAAGTTAGATTGGCTAAGGCTTGAAAACATTACATATCAGCTAACAGCATAAAGTTCCAAAAGATTTGTAGAAAAAGTGTAAGATGGCATTAATCCAATTATTACAATACACTAAGCATAAATTGAAATAAGGAATATAAAATTCTATATATAGTTGATACATTACTAGCACTGTTAAATAAGACATTTTTGGGACAAATGGTACTAAACCAAATAGTTCAAACAATCTGCATGCTTTCAAAGTTCAAATCGAAATCAAAATTGTACATAGTGTACTGCCTACAAGGATAATTAAGATTTTGGCAAAACTATACGTCCACATTTACTAATGTGTTCTGNTACGTTTTCCTAGTTTTTTGAAGTGCTACAAAATGTTGTACAGCATGAGGCCATGATTATATAACTGGAGGAAATTTGCAGTATTTTGCAGTCCCCCTCTGCAAGTAAAAATAGGAGATAGCCAGCAAACACAGCACAGTTAAGATGGGGCAACTACATAAAAACATGAAAAATGGGATTTTTGAGGTAGAAGCAGCTTATTATTCCCTTTTTAAAAACCAAAAATGCTTTTTTCTCCCCATCCTAATATGTAATATTATGGTTGTGCCTCAAACACAATTGAAAAGTTTTAGATCCATCGGAAGTTAGATTGGCTAAGGCTTGAAAACATTACATATCAGCTAACAGCATAAAGTTCCAAAAGATTTGTAGAAAAAGTGTAAGATGGCATTAATCCAATTATTACAATACACTAAGCATAAATTGAAATAAGGAATATAAAATTCTATATATAGTTGATACATTACTAGCACTGTTAAATAAGACATTTTTGGGACAAATGGTACTAAACCAAATAGTTCAAACAATCTGCATGCTTTCAAAGTTCAAATCGAAATCAAAATTGTACATAGTGTACTGCCTACAAGGATAATTAAGATTTTGGCAAAACTATACGTCCACATTTACTAATGTGTTCTGTTTCAGCCACACAATGTATGCTGAATGAATTTTCAAAGTAATTTTGACAAATTGAAAATATTTAGAAATAAAGTCCACCTTAAAGCCATCTTAAAAAGACGTACAATGTGTAATTAACAACTCACGTCAGTACTCACAAAACTAAGTAATATTAGAATCTTTTACTCCCTTGCATCTTCAGAAAACAGCATTATGTAGATGCTCATGGACACTAAAATCGAAAACCGTAATGCCATTTCTTTGACCAGAGATACAAGCCAAAATATTATTGCAAATATTCAAATTAACGGTAGTATTTCTCCATACTTTGAAATGGTTTCTAATTGCGGTAAATCTACTTTTAGTATCTTGATATGCCATGGCTACTTCAAAGTTTGACGATGTCTAAGAAAATGCAGAATTAATACAATTGTATTAAAAAATTAGCAATAAATTGCTTCAAATTAATATACTAATAAACAATTTACCTTACATGATTCGCTGAGAAAGTTTATTGACTGAAAAATTGGTTCCAAACGCTTGGGGGTAAAAAGTAGTAGCCCAATAATATTGAGATTTCTAGAATTTGAACTATAAGCAATTGAAAAATAAGTTTGCTTATAAATTTATAAAAAAGAGAAATAGAAAATAGCACATTCCATTTCAGGAATTATAATTTTATAAACTTGAATGAGTGTTCAAACTCAAATGGAAATCTCTAATTTTGTACTCAAATGGTAATCCACTTTAAAGCATAGTAAAAAATAAATTACTTAAATGTTGGTCCGAGAATTCATGCTTAAAAACTTTAAAATAGCTAATCGGTAAACCTGCAATATCTGTCATATTTTGTACAACAGCATTTTAGTCTAAATGTTTTTTGCATTAATGTTTACAAAAACCATGCTATTAGCACTCCATAACTGACCAATGTAGGTTTCAGCAACTAATAAAGTAGACGCGAAACACACATTGCTATGCATTTCACTTAATTTTCGTTTATCACTAGTAAAATGTATCGTCTTTACTCCATCCACTATAAGGAAGAATTATACAGTTGAACTGCAGTACTGTGTATACCCCCCCTGTCGGAGATTTGTTATAACTTTTTTTAGACCCCATTACACAACTAAATTTTTCGACTCAGTGAACAAAATTTATCTATAACCAATCCCTGAAAATTTTGAGTCAAAAGGACCTGTACTTTTTCCTCTGTAAGCATTTTCCGGAGGTCTATTGGCAAAATTTCGGTAAAAAAATGGTAAAATACCTAGTTTTTTGAGGCTATAGAGCACAATATTTTTGTCTCTATAAGCTTTGAGACGTAGGTTTTCCAATGTATTATGTCTAAGGTAACACAAATCAATGAAAAAAACTTTCCTTTTTGTTTTTGTATCTATTTGTGGTTCAAAAAATGAAAAATGTGGGAAAAAAGTCTATTTTACGACCTGCGATGACGTCATATTTTCCATTTTTGCAATAAATAATGCTCAAAATCTGTTCAAATTTTACCCAAATGATGTTTGGAAACTAATTATGTTATAAGTATCCAATATACATCAAAAAATATGTATAAGATGCTTTTTATGCAACTGTTTAACGTACATAAAAAAGCCCAACTGGAATAGGGTTAACGGCAGTGAGAATGTACAGCCGTATTAAAATATCAGAATTTCCAACTGCGCTAAAAATATAAATGTTTTCCGAAATATTTAGTAGTTGTTGATTGACTTTTTTCTCCATAGTATTGATAAAAATTACTAAGATCTTCCCAACAACCTCACCATTACAAAGAATATATTCTTTAGATATTATGCGCAATACTGGAGCTCAATTGGGTCCATTTTAGTATTTGGGAAAAATCTACGCAATATTGAATTTTTACACAATAGATAACGATTTACGCAATAGTGGAGTGTAAGATGAAAGCATTGTATTTTGAACATGGAGCTTTTGTGTTTTTACGCAGTGTTGGAGTTTGACTGTATTTATTTAAAAACTTAGTTAAAGCATTAGTTCCAATTTTGTGTTTCTACAGCAAGTATAAGTTCAATTTATATGGTTGTCAAAATTTAGTATTTCGGAATGTATTTTCCACAGGAAACAACAATTTTTCGGATACACAATACCAAGGCATTAAATGCATTGATATAAAACAATATTTGTAATTTTCAAAAGAATCACTTTTTGAAGGATTTATTTTTGGAGGTGGGTTTTTTCTCCTGAGAGTAGTCCTTAAATCAATTCTTAAACCTTAAGCTGTCGTGATATCCATATAAAGATGATGCTTACTTACCAAACAAGCCGTCCGTTGCCATCAAGTTTAAAATTCTAAAAAGCATGGCAATTGACTGATTCTGAAGTTGAAAATTTCCTTCTCAATAATAATTGACTTTCTTCATCGTGCTTAGGTTTCCTTTTTAACTTTTATATTTTGGCTACTATTTTCTGGGTTGTGGCACTTGAATTGATTAACTATTTCTACCTAGTCTTTGTGACCCTAGAACAACCGATCTACTTCCACAACTTTTTTCAATTAATGATTTCACAATATTGTACTTTATATAAAATGTCTGCTTAAAGATTATTGTCACCAACTAAAATAACTGAAAAAATGCTATAAATATTTGTTGCTTAATTTTTAATTATTTCAGATTAAATTGAAAATTTTTGTAACTAAACATGGAAATGTCCCATTTATTTATAAATTGATGTTAAACGGGTCAAGAGAAAAATATTTAAATTATTATTAATATACTTCTTGATGTCTTTTTTGTCATTTTTTGTGGCACATTCTGAACACGCGGTTGTTTTTCACGTGCAGCTGCAGTGCCTTTAATGCACACGCCACAAGAACAACAACAAAGAGATTTCGACGTAAAAGAACGAAAGAGCTATTGTTGTGATGTCAAAGTAAAAATGAATTCTAAAATACATTTGAAAATATGTAATGAATTGCTATTGGTCATACCATATCTCATACAATCAATTAATGTAACCTATATTTTATGGTTATTGTCTTTCTATCTTGCCTCTAGAATGAATTGATTGCTAATATATGACCTTTAGAGAAAAGTTGGACTACTTTACAATAAATGAGAGTGAGCGTTCTTCATCGCAGTCAACACTCAAGTCACGAAAATCGTCATCCGATGAAGCAGACCAAACATTCCTCATCTGACACGGGTCTCTGCATGCTCTTATCTTTACATATCAACTTATTTACAATGTGTGTGCCTTCGACCAGAGAGACCACCTCTCTCCTTTAATTTAGCGAGTGCCCTAATGTCCACCCTGTGTTGCCACTGATATATTTATTTATGTAAAATACATTTTGTTTATAGCCCTTTTTTATTATATATTGTGTAAATTGTAAATTGCGCAATTTGAATTCTATGTTATTTTATAGGCTTTTAGAGTTTCTCAAAATGTTCGCATATCATTTCAGTGCAATTGGATTTCACGATATGCATTTTGTAAAAAAAAATGTTGCTATTAATAAATAGATTTAATCATTTTGTTCTATCGCACATATCAGTGTGCAAATGTCATTCATAAAAATCATCCCGAGATATTTATCAAAAAGCGCCACTGCATATCATTCCAGTTTTGGTGTGTGTTGGCCGCTTTAAACTTCTCTCCGGAGTAAGGGCAGGAGCGGCAACTTGTCGATATGTATCTAAACCAGATCGACGAAGAAAATGTCTAATTGTCCGAACACTTACATCACCTGCAGTTTGGCCAATTTCATATTGAATTTGCCTTGCAGTTAGTGCTCGATTTCTTAAAGCACTGCGACGAAACGCATTGTTTCTGTATTTTTGTTTTTCTCAATAGCAGTTATGGAATGCGAAACTCGAAAACAAGCCGAAAATAACAAGCACA
>CABFPE010000217.1:238993-266541 GCA_900660155.1 Hofstenia miamia | reverse complement strand
GTCTAATTGTCCGAACACTTACATCACCTGCAGTTTGGCCAATTTCATATTGAATTTGCCTTGCAGTTAGTGCTCGATTTCTTAAAGCACTGCGACGAAACGCTCTAGCAGTCTGTGCTATTAAAATTTGCACACATTGTTTCTGTATTTTTGTTTTTCTCAATAGCAGTTATGGAATGCGAACCTCGAAAACAAGCCGAAAATAATAAGCACACATTGTTATGTGTGTATTTTTGTTTTTTTTGTGTGTAATCATTTCTTTTACAAAAAAGGTGAAAATTGAAGAAGTATTACTATGATCAAGGGTGGGCAATTAATTTGTCCGGGACTGTATAATTAAATATGATGTATACTATTTTGTTAATAAGTACGTTGATAACAAACATTAAGAAAATATTGTGCGCAATATACACTACATTAGTAGGGTTTGTACAATGAACATTTTCTTAATGCTTTTTATCAACGTACTTTTCAAAATACAGATTTTGTATGGCATAAAAAATTTTGTTAATAGTCGGCTTAGCTTGATGTAAGAGGTTTTCACTGTGCAGCTTGATAGTCAAAAATGCAAGGAAAATATTTAAAAAATATGTTACACACATTTAATATATATATATATATATATTGAGCAGTGCGGTATGTAGTTGCTAATTAAGCGGATTCTTAGTAGTCTAATTTGCTTTACACATTAAAAGTGGCAATGGGACAAATACTTAAAATTGTACATTAATGTTAGCAAAGATTATCCGATAAATTAGTAAAACGATAAATATATTGAATCAATACAAGTTAATAAATTTGAAAAATCCAAGCATAGCATTCTTGCTCGCTTTGATTGCTATTTATAATACTAATAATCGACATGATTATTATGTAAATAAACGTTTATTAGATTAAATTTGTGTTGATAATTACATAATAATATCTTTTAATTAAATAATGCATATTTAGAAGAAAAATTTTTTAAATTGACGATGCTCAAGTTGAGCTAAATATATTTTTTAGTCTGTTTTACTGAAATTATTAAAGGTCCTAAATAATAAGTTATGCATACAAATGTTCTCCTAAAATAAATATAGGAAACACTGATTTTTTAATAAAATATATGTATTGTATTCCTTTTTTACACTAATTCATCAAAAACAGGATTCGCTATATAGAAATATTTGAACGAGACTGTATTTTTGGAATCAATAATGAAAAATACAATATCGGAAATCGCTTATATTTCAATGTCAATGTTCCCTATCATTCAGAGTTGTATATTTTATGTTATTTATTTTTGCAGAGATAAATGAATCTATTTTGTAAAAACTGTTATTTTTGTGGTTCTAACCTGGTCAAATTGTATCGGAAATCCACATGTCGGGTATGTTAATCGATTATTGGATATATTTATAGTATAAATTATTATAATTTGAAAACCTTAATCTCATGCAAATTGTTTAGATGTATATTGCATCAGAAAAATAACGTCGCGCAAGCTTCATGAAGTATCCAAATATTTAATTTTCCTTCATCTGCCGTTTTCTATAAGCTCATAGCTCATACTAATTTAGCAATATGTGGAAATTTTAATGAAATCAGAATTCCGCAATGGATCAGAAGAATAATATCCCGAATGAAATCCGAACATAGCGAAAATTCTAATAATTTACAGTTAGAGAAATGCATTAACGGTTAAACGAATTGTGATGTAATTTTGTTACCCCAAGAACAACTAGAATAGAATTTTCAACTCAAATCAAATTGGAAGAACCTGATATTTTGTGACTTTTCCACATTTTTAAGTACTTTTTGTCTGCACAATACGGGAATCATCCTAATTTTGCTTATTTAGATTCAACAAAAACATTAATAGTCTAAGTTTGGGGTAGCTTTCTTACCCAGAAAGAAATCAGCTGAAAACTTTTGCTTTACGATGATTGCTAGATTTTTATAGTAATTTCATGTATGAAAAACCCTAGTGCTATGATTTCATTAAAATTTTATTAATATTCATTAGCTTGTGCCCAAAAAACATCTAAATTGGGAAATTCTCTCTCTTTTTTGTTTTTTGTATGCTATGATTTTTTGCATATATATTAAATTCAAATTCCTGAAGTCTCAAGCTTGATGTACCCCTTTTCGCAGATTGTCTTCATCGCAAAGCAACTAAAATATGCAAAAAATCATAGCATACAAATACTAAAATGAATTTCACAATATAGATGTTTTTGGGGAACAAACTAAATTAATATTAATAAAATTTTCACGAAATTATAGCATTGGGGTTCTTCAAGCATGGCATTACTATAAAAAAACTAGCAATCATCCTAAGGCAAGAGTTTTAAGCTGATTTCTTTTGGGTAACAAAGGTATCCCAAACTTAGACTATTGATGTTTTTGTTGAATGTTGATAAGCAAAGTTACCCATATTGTGCAGACAAAAAGTACATAAAAAATGTGGAAAAGTAACAAAATATCAGGTTCTTTCGATTTGATTTGAGCTCAAAATCCTATTCTAGTTGTTCTTGGGGTAACAAAATTACCCCAAACTTAGTTTAACCGTTAAGCACTTCAATTTTGCTCATATAGCCTGTATAGGTATTCAATACTTCCCTTAAATATAGTGCTATTTTCGGAAGACCAACTACAGATAATGCAAAAGCAAATTATTCCATTCTTACAACTCATAGAATTCAATTGTACTCGTTTGTGGCAGTCAGCAATAAAGGATGCTGCCCAGTATCTGTTGTCGATATGTTATCAGATAAGCACTATGCTTCAAACATAATTGAATTTATTAACCAAATTAAGTTTTCTGCATCAAAACTGAATTTTCAAATTGATTCAATTAAAGCATTTGTCAGAGATCTTTTCTGGGTTTTTTGTAATGGTTTGTGCAATATAGTTCAATATGACTGTCAATTATTATCTTCAGTGTACATTCAGCGCATTGAAATCGAATTGTGCTATACTAAAAACTGTTATATGTATTTGCACCGCTCATGTGCTTGCATCAACATCCAGGAAGATTAAGAAGCATACGTTACCTGATCATTTTTATACTCTGTTGCTGCATTACTATTTTTAAATGTACACAAGCGGCACGCCTTTTCGAAAGACACATGTGAGTGCTGTACTGCAGCGCTCATCTTACGTAATCTGTTAAAAATTATTTAGCTATTATTGAAAATTGCGTGGCAAGTATGGACGATTTGGCCTCTTCTATTCAAGACGCAGATTCAAGTAAAATAAATTTTGAGTGCGATATGTTATCATCAGGCCTATTAAGTGATTTGTCATACAAAAAGTATTTCTTCTGCAATAAAAATCCACAGAACGAAATCCATATTATTTTATGCCCGCGACTTCACACATATTGCGAATAATTGGATTATGGGAATCCTTTGGCTAGCACAAAGTTTCACTGAGCAAATTAACACACGATTAATAAACAATCACGTAGAACAACATTTTAACGTATAGTTCGCGACAAAAAAATGAGCCAAAATAATTTGATTTCATAAGTACGGCAATAAGTTTATAGAAATATTTTTAAAAACAAAAGTAAAATAAAAACATAGAAAGTCATTTGTGTCAAAATAATTTGCCTTGCTTCTCGTAGCAATGAGAAAGGCGCCTTTGAATGCATGTCATCAAATGACTCCTTAAATCTGCTGTGATTAAGTGTTGTGATTACTGTATTTTTTCGATTAGTTCATGCCGGTTTCTTGGACAAGCCTTCTCTACATGATGTTTGAGAGTATGCCAAACGTTTTCTATTGGTGTTAGGTCGGGAGAAATGGGCGGCCACTGTAAAATTTTAAGTAGCTCATTTCTTTTGTCGCGAACTATAATTAAAAAGCGATTTTCGTATAACGGCTGCCGAATTATAGTGTCTCAATTTATAACTAACAATTAGAATCATGTGCGGTCACAATTAAGCGGATGTTACACGATGGGCATTGTCCCGGGGAAAATGAACTAATTTGAATGCTCTTTGGAGTGATACACAATGAACCATGCTCCGGCACATGAACTGAGAGTAATACATGCAAAGCAATGGTAAAAAGAAACCAAATAGGGAGATTTGGGCAAAAGACTGGCTTTTACTACGAAAAAAGTATGGACATTACTTTTGTATTCTGAACGAATTATACTTAACAGATCCGCAAAATTTTAAGAATTTTTTGAGAATGGATAAAATAAATTTGGAATACATCTTAAAGTTAGTAGAGCCTCACATTTCTAAAGTTACATGTATGAGAGATTCAATCTCTTCTAAGAAGAGGTTAGTTTTAAATCTGAGGTTCTTGGCTGCTGGTTCAACATATATCGATTTGGAAAAAAATTTTAGAATATCTCGGACATTAATTGGACAAATAGTTCCACAATGATGTACAGCAATATTGAAGTGCTTGAAAGAAGAATTTCTAAAGGTTTGTTTTACTAAAACTATAACAAATATTTGCTTAGTAGAAATTACAAAATAAACACAAAAACAGTTTTTATCACACATATCATTCAATTGCAAAAATAGTTTTCAAATTAGCGTCTATAAAAAGGGGTATCTGATGATATTTGAGGTAACACAGGCAACTCAGGATTTACTTCATATAAAATAGAGAGGATCCTTTGCATTTTGTTATTTGCCACATATTGTTGCAATTCACGTAATTCGCCAGCAATCAACTCCCCAAAAAGCTGCCACGTGTCTTTGTGTTCTGCCTTAAGTGTTGGCAAAATTTGATCCCAACTTTCCAAGAAATCATTTTTCTTAGCTCTTTTTTAACAGAATGAGAAAATTCTAAATCACTCTTCAAATCAATGTCATCATCTAAAATTAATTAAAATTAATTTAGACACCAAATACCGAGGAAGAATGGAATAATATTAGTCAAGAGTATCTAGACTTATAGGGTTTTCCACATTGTCTTGGAAGTATAGATGGCAAACACGTAGCTATTAAAAATCCTACAAGCACTGGTTCACTCTATTATAACTATAAAGGATTTTATAGTATAATACTACTTGCCATAGTAAATGCAAAATATGAATTTAATTTCATAGATGTTGAACGTTCAGAGAGAGAAAGCGATGGTGGTACATACAAAGATTAAACATTCTTTAATGCCAAAATGGTGTTTTAAATGTTCCCAGAGAAAGCCTACTATCAAATGAATTGGATTCTGTACCATATGTTTTTGAAGCAGATGATGCGTTTGCTTTATCAAAAAATCTAATGACACCATACCCCCTTACTCAAAAACAGCAAAAATTTAATTACAGGTTAAGCCTAGCAAGACGTGTGGTAGAAAATGTTTTTGGCATATCAGTACACAGATTTTGAATCCTACTAACAACAATATATTTGGACCCAAATAAAGCTAAGATTACTGTAATTGCATGTTGTGTTCTACATAATTTCTTATCAAAAAGAAACGAGCCTATGCCAAGTTCCACAGAGAAATTAAGTAGTTCATGTAATTCTCTGCTCACTGGATTGATATCTTCAAACACTAGCTCCTCAGAAGCAAGATTAATTCGTGAACATTATGCTAATTATTTTGAAAATGAAATTGTGTCATGCACATCCATTTAGAATATGTTTATTTTTCATTTATGCAAACAGCTATTTTTTACTATTACAGCAATTGTAATTTAGATTTCAGTTTTAAATTAAACATGTAAAATTTATTAAAATTTTAAAAATTATTTAATCATTCATTACTAAAAAATAGAAAAAAAAACATAATACCATCGACAATGAATTAGTTGATTTCCCAGCAGTAGTATAGTAAGTCATGACGAGGTTCCACAAACTCACATTTTGACCTCTAGTGATTAATGGATATTGGAGGAGTGCTTTTAGTGAGTCACCAGTTGATTGACAGACCACTAATTGGTTTTCAGTGACGTCACATACTTGACTAATGTATTTCTTTTGAAAACTGCTAATTGACTTGTGATACTTTTTTAATTGATTTTATGGTGATTTATGTTGGGGCCAATTTAATTGTTTTATATAATGATGGCTAATGTTTTTTGTTAATATACCTCGTTATTGTTTTTTCCATGAGTTCAGATGATTGCATGTACAGTGTAATTTGGGAAAACTTTCAAAACCGTATTTTGCATTTTGTCAAAATCCATTGTTAACATGTTTTATTGTACATTTTGTTTTCAAAACACACATTTTCATTTATGTAAACAACATTTTCGTTTCTAAGCAAACAAATTATTTTAAAACTATTTCATTAATACATGTGGAAAATATTAAACATAGTTAAACAAGAAGAGATTGCAATTTGCAATCCATTGTAATAAAAACGTTTAGAATTTTTAGACATTAGTAAAAAACGCATTTGTCTAGTTTATGTGTTAAAACAAGATTCATCAATTTCCAAAATATAAAAACTGCGTATTTAAGTGAGCATAGTAAAGCCCACATTTTTTAAAAACAAGACAAAACACATCTATATTATACACGCTACACTTATAATAATGGTAAATTACACTATTAAATTAGTCTATTGTATTAGCTTATCACTGCCAACATTGATATGAGTTCACATATTCTCATCAAATGCCATCTTCATTTCCCATGCATAGATAATTTTCGTCAAGTCTTGTTCATCTGATGTGTGTTGGTAATCATACAATGCCACCAATAAAATATATCTAAGCATCGATATAAATGTTATGCATCCGCAAAATTAAAATGGGGAATAATTATGCCATGCAAATAATAATCAAGATTTTTTTTATAGACACTCTCTTTTGACATATTTAATTAACACTGTATTATTGCAAGCCAGAGAATTTGATATTATCAACACAAAAGAATAATACATCCCGTGGATTGATTTTAGTTGCCTCCTATGGTTAACATCCTCATAATTCCGGTTTTCACACAGTACATGCTTTTATCAGGGTAAATGTGTCCAACACTCTTTCTTCTTAATGTGTTATGCAGTCATGGGAATTCGTCAATGCGATAGTATTTCCTTTGATAGTTAATCATCACAAACGTTGGCTAAAAAACAATGTTAACCTAAAATGGAGTTAAAATAATTTTACCTTTGAGAAATGTATAGCATGATAAAACATGCAATCCCTGAGAACAATAGTCTGGATTTCCTCTCTCTTAAGCGTTACCATGGGGATCATATATGAGAAATTCTCTCAAATTGATGGAATAACATAGACTCGGCATTTTCACATGGTGATATTCATTCTCATTCAACACAGCTGGACACACGCGTGCTAAAACATAAGTGTCAGTTTATTACATATGTTAAATCAAATATACCTTTTTGTTATGATCAGTTTTTTTCAGAATAGAGACGTTTTTTTTCATTTTGATATACAGAGTATCTTGAAATAGCAGGAGACAGTGGAGCTAAATTTTTTTGGTTAATTTCTCATATATTAAAATACATACATACGCTTGTTTTTTGTGGCGAGCTTTTTTTGTGTAGTCAGCAAAACTAAATAAACCTTAGCAAAATATATAATTAATTTCTTCTACCATATTTATTGTATGAGATTTGTTAGTGTTAAAGAGGCATTCTTTCATCAGTTGATAATGGAAAACTTCTTTTTTAAAACACGTGGGGATCTAAATAAACCTTTAAAAAAATATATAATTAAAATATATTATACCATTTTCAAGATAAATTAAACAGGAGGAGCATAGGGTGAATAACTTTTTTTTCAGTTAACAGAGAATCATTCAGCGGAGTGTGGAAAATAAACTATATATAAATAATCAATCAATTAAAATATATTATACTGTTTACAAAATAAGTTAAATGTATGGGAGGAATTGGAGAGACGGACTTTTTTAATTACTGAGCAAACATTCATTGGAGGGTAATTGCATCGCATGGAAAACTAAATTCACATAAATAAACATCAGATTAATTAAATTATACCATTTTAAAAATAAATTAGACATAGTAGGAGCATTTGAGAGATTGAATGGACATGGAGAATGGGTAAACTTTGTATGTGAGGTAGTCAATTATTCAAATGATGGAATTCTAAATAAAAAATTAATTTAAAATCAACATTGACAAAAAACATTAAGCGGAGAAATTAAACAAATTCGCATTGAACACGGTGGAGGGAGCAATTAAGTAAACAGGATAAACCATCAACAACAGGGGTAGAACACTGGGAATATCTAAACATAAAATTTAATATTTAATTTTTTTAAAAAAATTACCATATACAAAGACTTGAAGTGGGTACAATGTGGGAGGGAGAATGAACTATGAATTACTATGTGTCAGAATCTAAAACACAAATTAATAATGCATACAATATACATTTTCATATACCTAGATGAAGACGTTTAACCCCATCATCAATTAGTGCAGAGGTAGTAGTGATGATGGACTATGAATTATTAATTGTTTCAATATCTAAACAAGAGTTTAACATTATAAACATGTAAATTGTTATTACCTTTATGTCCATATGGCAGCATTTCTATGCTATTTACGAGATAGCATTTATTATCATAGCATGATAGTGCTATACAATTTGATGTCTCTACACTAATTGAATGCATTTGTGAGCATATTCCAGTCATTGGTCTTCAAATGATGCCTTCTTGCAATACAATAGACTTGAAAAGGTCAAATTTCATCATCTGCTTCACACCTTTCATGCTAGCCATTTCCAACACCTTGTGACTGTCATTCATATATTTGATAGAGTACAATTTTGGTTTTAGTGTCACAAGTTGCAATAAAACCCCTCCCCCCAACTCATCCTTTATCTTCAAATATACTTTTTTATTTATATCACTATATAACAGTGAATTCTTTGGATAGTTGGAGAAGTCAAAATAATGTGAGATGGAGGCTAATTCAGTGTACACATTCTCTGATTTAATCATATACATGAGAGAGTCTGTGTCAGAATACAATAACATAATTCTATTTTTAAAATATGGTTTCATGATCTCATAGTGAAATTTAAACATTATTAACTTGGACAAGTCAAGTATTGCCATGCCAATATAATTTACTTTGTCCCATAAAATATCTTTTTGGCTCATCATAACTTGTACCAAATCCTTGCTAATGATGTTGTATGATTTAAACTCCGGTTTCTTTATTAATTTCTCCACCAATTCCAAACTTTATATTTATTCTCTTTTTCAAATTCTCCATAAATTTACCAAATACTGCATTNTAATTCTATTTTTAAAATATGGTTTCATGATCTCATAGTGAAATTTATACATTATTAACTTGGACAAGTCAAGTATTGCCATTCCAATATAATTTACTTTGTCCCATAAAATATCTTTTTGGCTCATCATAACTTGTACCAAATCCTCACTAATGATGTTGTACGATTTAAACTCTGGTTTCTTTATTAATTTCTCCACAGATTTCAAATCATGTGCAAACTTTATATTTATTCTCTTTTTCAAATTCTCCATAAATTTACCAAATACTGCATTTGACATTAACTTGTAAAAAGCCTTTCCAAAATTGTTTCACACAGCTTTTCTTTTCTCAGTGTTGAGGTCAATATATGGTTTCAAAAATGGTGCCTGTTTAAATCTTAAGGGCTCTGTGAAATTTTGTAATTATTAATCTGTATTTAATTAATCCTTTAATACCTCATAGTGAATAATGTAATTCTCTTTCTTATAAAACAGTTGCTCTAGTTTGGGTATTGGTGCTGACTTTATTTTTAAATGGTTTTTTATCTTGAGTTGATATGGTGATAAATGCTTATCTTGTATTATCATCTTGTGGGGAGCTAGAGGAAAGTCAAAATGATCATCGTGTAAATGCTGTGGGTATTCCAGATCAACTTCCACCAAATATCCCGTCTTCAAATCTAGTGGCGTAGACAATATTTTTTCAAGGTTTGCTGAAGACCATGATAGACCACCTATAGGAAGGTTCAAGGACATGGTACCACTATAGAGTGCGTTTGCATCGCCATAGAACCCATAGGTTGTCTCCTTCTCGGGATCTTAGCCCTCTACCATCAGATTGTTGCCTTTAAAATAATGATCAGAAAATGTGCTGCACATGCCTCCGCAAATCTCATCAATTATAAAATTTAATTCTTCTTCATCATGTATAGGATCAAGAGGGATATTCATATACTTTAACATTGTGTGTCAGCTAAAGTTTGATAATGTAAAGAAGTGGGCGGGGTCTAGATTATACATCTCCATGCTCTGCATTCTAAATTTGCGTATCACATCAAGGAGTAATAACGTATCTGAAATTAAATAGGTGTTGTGGTAATTTTTAAAATTTGTACACTCACATAGCACCCATGTGTTTTGATGCTCAAAATCAAGCTCCTCCTGGGTTATGGGAATTTCTCCAGTTAACCCATCTCTCCAAACTTCTAAATCTGGGAGGCCCAACTTGTTAAATTTTTCAAAGCTATCAAACCAGGTGTACAGAAAAAATCATTTTCTTTGGGAGTATGCCTGAGCCTTTTGTTCAGCTAAACCTTCATTTAAAAATTTGTATTTCTCCACTCCAATGTTTTTCGTGAGGGTTGATAGACTTGCAGCTATGAATCAATAGCTATCTAAAAACCGGAGGCTGAGCCTTTTGTTCAGCTAAACCTTCATTTAAAAATTTGTATTTCTCCACTCCAATGTTTTTCGTGAGGGTTGATAGACTTGCAGCTATGAATCAATAGCTATCTAAAAACCGGAGTTCCTTGTTTATTGGCTTGTAAATTCAGCGTTTATTGTTATATCCATCTACTGGCAGCATCAAACTTAGCGATAGAAAAACTTCAGAGCTGCATGGAACACAGGAAACTTTCTCCCCATCTTTCATTTGTAAAGTTTTTAATAAAATATGCATATCATACTTGCTCCCATTATGCATAAAAACTGGTGTAAATTGTGGACTTTGATTTAAAATATTACAGTTGTTATGTGCAACACCTCTTATTTCTCCAGAAAAATGGCAATGGTCAATTACTTTGACGTCCTCATGTGTAAATGGTTTTTTACAAAATATACATTTTGTTGCTGATGACAACATAACTTTCCTCTGCTCCTCTGATATTATTAATTCAAAATGGTATTGCTTCATCTCATATGACTGTTTTGCCAATTTCCGTAAATGATCCCACCCATGCTCCATACATTGTTCACCAGTATAAATCTCACATGTTAATAGTTTGTCCACGCTACTCATCGCCACACAGACACCCAATGGAATTTGTTCAACATCCTGCATTGTATAGCTTGTAGACAGATTCAGTTGAACACTATAAACTTTTCTGGAAATCACCTCTATATCCAGAGTACCAACAATGGGAACGTAATTTTGAGCTCTGTAAGCTTTAAATTTAATTTTGTCTGATTGATCTGGAAATGTTATTCTTGGTTCTGATACTCCATTGCATTTATTCTCATGCTTCTCCAAATTTTCTTGGATCTTGAATCTGGATAAACATTTTGGGCAGAAAAATCCATTGCTTCTAATTTTAAAAAAGCAGAGACATGCATTCAAATTTGTAATGGTGAGCTAATGGCTCTTTTCACCATCTTCTATTAACATTAAATTAACCATCTTCTGATGATGGCATGGAGACATATATGCTGGCACAAGACATCGTTCATTTAGCAAGTATACATTAACATTTAATGAATTCCAAGTTTCAAAAATACATACATCATTGATTGAAAATGGAAATGTTAAACCTTTGTATTTCAATTCTGAAAGAAATTTGTTCAAGGGTGTTATCTGACATTGATCTTTAATTTCTGGGTGTAGACAGGCTAATACTGATTAGACAAAACATAGGTTGGATTGACCAGTTTTCGGGTTTACAAGGAATTTGTTTCTTTTTATATAGTCAGGCAATGGAATTTATGATCCTCCATGACTCAGGCAATGTTTGGACACACGTAAACCAACTCTGTTGATATTTTTTAAAATAAACCCACTCCCATTTGTTGCATACATACTAATATAACTTGCAATCTGGTCAACTAAGTTATAGAAATTTGCTTCACTTAGACCAGCTCTGAAAACTGATATAGGATGGGATGTTGGATGGAGTACCACCAACTTTTCTTCATTATTTTCCAATGGCTTTACCATTTCAATCTCACACGTTAAATAAATTTTTGCAGAATAATGCGTGGAAACCTTGTTTGAAATTACCTCACATATTGGCTTGTAATGGTTTGAGAATGCCTCATAAACACCAATCAAATTAAGTTGGTTGGATAAATAATTTGAAAAAGCACCATGACATGCATTTTCTGATCTGTGTATGAAGTATTCATTATCATTGTTTAAAACTGGACTTGTTGAAATCTAATTTGGATGCTTACTATCAAGATGCTTATGTAGCTCAGCCTTGCTTCCAAAATAAGTCTTGCAATAGAGGCAAAAATTAACTACCATGCATCTATGCCTTGATTGTAAATGAGATCTTACTTTTTGTGGGGATGGGTTATTATAATGACACAAACCGCAGTAATATTGAGAAGGCATCTTTGGTCTAAATAGACCATGCATTAGTAAAACAGAAAAATATCAATTGAAAAAAATTTAAAACACACAGAAAGGAATATTTTAGGTATTAACATAAAACGTGATTCGTTTTTCAAAGATGAAATGATTTTGCTTTTGACACACATTTGAATTTTTAAAATTATAAACCATAATGAGGAAAATTTATATAAACATGGAATATAAATAGTAAAACATGTAATCAGTAATGAATATATATAAAACAATTAATACACATGCATTATTTAAAAAAGCTCTTTTAAACAAAATTACATTTAACTAAATAAATAACATCTCAATCACCCTAAAAAACCCAGGTGTTGGATAAAAAAATGTCAGTGTAATGTAAATAGATATTAACGCATGCGACAATAAAAAATAAACATTCAATAATGGTAGCCGTCTCTTCCTTAATATAACATCCTCCACCTGGCCCTATTGGTACAGTGTATTACCATTTAATAACTATCACTTGATAAATGGTGGGTGAGGATTTATTGAGTTAGTAAACTGCCAGAGGTTTCCTCTTTGTTTAACTAGTTAGGTTAATTGAGTACTAATCATCATTGTTTAGGTGATGAAGCCCTTGAATCAGCCTTGAGTACTACTAGGACGCCTCTTAACTCTGCGTCGTTTATTAACCATCTCCTCATTCTCGTCCCTTCTGCCCTTGAATTGACATCCGATTTGAGAACTCCTGCGCACTCGCCTCCTTGTGTTTGTGGTCAGGATTCCATCAGTTGGTTGATTGCGCCTCACTTGCTTCCTGAGTGGTTGATGCATCCTTCTCTAGTTTCCTAAATGCAGTTATTAAATCTATATCCCATATTTCAGGGTTATATATAGTTTTATTTCTTGCAGCACTCTGAGGTTGCACTCTCCTTTCCAGTTGCTCATTTCCAATATCCACTGTGAATTCTTCCTCAAATTCCTCCTCCAGTAGGCTATCTAAATCACACATGTCGGACATAACATCTTTGCTGTTAATTCAGCTTAATTTAAATTTGGCACTTCTGTCTATCTTCATTTCCTCGATGTCTGCCATTGCTCTTTTCAAATTTTGAAAGTGCAATAGTCTGCTGTTATCTAGCATATATTTGGTATTTGGCAATTCTTGCGTTATTATATGTGGTCCGGACCAGACTGTTTTTAATTTGCGGACTTGATTCATGTCTGTTAGTTTCATTGGTGCAAATGTGTAGACTTTATCGCCTACTTTGTGCATGTGCCCGTAAATTTTTTTATTATAGTTTCACTGCTATCTTACTGCTGATTTCTTTGTGTTATGGCATATTGTTTTGTGGATTCCTGAAATCTGTTTGCGTAGTTGGTTTACATATTCATTGTTCAAAGCTTTACTATAGTCAGTGTATTGCATTGATAGTGGTGTAGCTGCCTCTTGGCCGAACATTGCTTTAAATGGGGTAATTCCCGTCATTGAGTGTACTGACGTGTTGTAGAAATATTCTATCATCTCGATCACCTCTCGCCATCTATTTCCGCCAATCCTTGTTGTTGTTACTCTTATTAATTTTAAAAGAGTTCTGTTTAAACTTTCCACCACACCATTCGCCTGCGGGTGGTATGCTGTAGTCCTTTCACTAACTATCTCTAGCATCTTTGCCATTTCCTGAAATAAGCCGCTTTCAAATTGTGGTCCTTTATCTGATATGATCGTTTCCATTGGCCTGAATCATAATATCCACTCCTTCATTACTATTTCCACTGTGGTTTCTGCAGTTGTGTTTTTCATTGGGATCATCCTTGCGTATTTTGTAAAGTTATCCAACATCACTAATAGAAATTGATACCCCTCATTATCTTTTGATAGTTGTTCCAAGTTGATGTGAACTATTTTATTTGGTTGTGTGGTGATTATTTTCTCCAGTGGTGCTCTCTGTGTTGGGAATCATTGGCTATTATGTAACAAACATGTAGTGCATTTGTTGATGATGTCTTCAATTATTTTCTTACTGATGTTGTTATAAATCGTCTGTTAAACGTTTTCTCAGTTTGGGTTATTCCTAGGTGACCTTTTTCATGTATCCGCCGTATAAGATCTCTTTTGAAATACTTTGGTATCGCGATCTGATTGTTTTGGCCTTCATCATACAGTAGCCCATTTCAATATGCTGTAGTCCTTTCACTAACTATCTCTAGCATCTTTGCCATTTCCTGAAATAAGCCGCTTTCAAATTGTGGTCCTTTATCTGATATGATCGTTTCCATTGGCCTGAATCATAATATCCACTCCTTCATTACTATTTCCACTGTGGTTTCTGCAGTTGTGTTTTTCATTGGGATCATCCTTGCGTATTTTGTAAAGTTATCCAACATCACTAATAGAAATTGATACCCCTCATTATCTTTTGATAGTTGTTCCAAGTTGATGTGAACTATTTTATTTGGTTGTGTGGTGATTATTTTCTCCAGTGGTGCTCTCTGTGTTGGGAATCATTGGCTATTATGTAACAAACATGTAGTGCATTTGTTGATGATGTCTTCAATTATTTTCTTACTGATGTTGTTATAAATCGTCTGTTAAACGTTTTCTCAGTTTGGGTTATTCCTAGGTGACCTTTTTCATGTATCCGCCGTATAAGATCTCTTTTGAAATACTTTGGTATCGCGATCTGATTGTTTTGGCCTTCATCATACAGTAGCCCATTTCAGTTTGTTTTCCACTTGTAGCATTTGAAGTAGCTTGCTGTTAGTTTTGATAGTGTCACCTGGGGTTCTTTCAATTTCCTTATTATCTCATTGAGGATTACGTCATCCTGTTGTTTCTCTATAATCTCCTTTTCAGAGATTTCCTCCTTTATTATTATTGGTAGTACTGTTTGACCTTTCTTGTCTACGTTGATCTCTGGTAGTTCATCATATTGGTTGTGTGGTAGAAATTGGAATTGCTTCTTTTCCCTGTCTATCTTTTCCGCGTCTCTTTGGTACTCTGGCAATGACGTCCAGAAGTCTGTGTTGCTGTGTAGAGTGCCCTTCCGATGCTCTATTGTGAATGTAAATTCATTAAGATATTCTATCCATCAGGATACGATGCCTGATTTATCTCCCGAGAATTTTTTTAACCATGCAAGGCTGCTGTTGTCTGTGCGTACTCAGAACTCTTTTCCGATCAAAAAGTGTCTAAACTTTCTGATGCTCTCAACTAGGGCTAGCATTTCCACTTGGGTGGAGCTATAATTCTCCTTGCTTGCCTGTAATTTACGGCTAAAGAATTGTATTCGTACCTCTTTCCCACTTTTCATTTGTCCTAGGGTTGCTCCTATGGCGACCTTGCTTGCATCACAGTCTAATATGAATTGTTCATTATAATCCTGTGTGTTGAGTGATGGCAATTTTGCTAGTTCCTCCTTAATGTTATCCAGTTCCTCCTGTTCCTGTCATGTCCATATAAATGGTACTGATTTTCTAATGAGTTTTGTCATTTTCGCGGTTTTTCCTGTGATATTGGGGATGAATTTGCCATAATAATTAAAGAAGCCCATTATTCTTTGGATATCTTTCTTGCTATTTGGTTTCTCTATTTTCCGTATCATCTCTCTTGCATTGTCTTTCATTGATATTCTCCCTTTTTCTATCGTTCTTCCTAGGAAGATGATTTTCTTCTTCAAGATTTCGCATTTGTTGCCATTTATTCGGAGTCCTGCTTTCCCTAAGATTGACAATGTTCTGTCCAGTTTCTTTATATGCTCTTGTACCATATTGCTTGTTACGATTATGTCATCTATGTATGCATTGATACCATCCTCCATTCTATGCGTCTTATTTTTCAGTACTTTTCTTATATATCTCTGGAATGTCGCCAGCACATTGCATAGACTGAACGCCATGTAGATCCACTCATACAGTCCGTACGTTGTTATGAACGCTGTCTTCTCAATGTCCTCTTCTTCCATTCGCACTTGCCAATAGGCCTTGCACACGTCTAATGTTGGGAAATATTTGTGCTTGCTTGATTTGTACAGCATGTCCTCTATTCTTGGCAGAGGGTAGGAGTCTTTCTTCGTTACCTTGTTTAGCTTTCAAAAGTCTATACATAGCCTGTATTTTTCTCCTTGTTTTACAAACACTTTTGGTGCTGCATAGGGGCCCTCGCTTGGTCATATGATTTTATTGTCTATCAATTCTTCAAGTATGCAATTGTATTCATCTTTCATTTGTTCAGGCACTCTTCTACAGGGGAGTTTTATTGGCTTGTCTGTGGTTGTTACTATCTTGTGTTTCTCACCTATTGCCTGCCCCACATTTATCTCTCCATAATTGAATATTCGTTTATGTTTCTCTAGCATCTCTTAATTGTTGCATCTCGTTTTCATTCAGATGCTGGTAGTTCTCACTCTTGATGTCTGGGATTTTGTATTCATCATCAATTGCTTTTGTCCCAATGCCCTTGAATCAGCCCCTGGGAGTACTCGCAACTTGGATGGTGTTTGTCCACTCGCCCTTGAATTGGCCATGTGGAGTACTTTGTGCTTCCACTTGTAAGTCCTCGAATCGACCATACAAGTTGTTGGCTCCATCCTCTTCTTCCAATGCTTTCCAAATCAATCTAATGTTCGATTTCACATTTTTCCCAAATATCCTGATGTACGACTTCTTTAGGTTTACATTCTGATTTGTTGGGTTGAGAATTGGTATTTTACCTCTTCCATTCTTCACTGCACATATGCTTGACGGCATTGACACCCTTTTGTGTTTATCCCTTTGTTTTCATATATCATTACATCGGCTGTAATCGCTTCTCCTGTTCTGATCTCATACATCTTCCATTGATGCAGCTGTAAATGTATATCTTCTTGTAATTCTGTTCTTCTTTGATCTCGATCTCTTCCTCTTTGACTTTGATTGTTCTATCTGCATAATTGATAACACACTTGTTTTTTATGAGGAAGTCATTTCCCAAAATTATTTCATATGGTAGCATGTTATTGTGCATATCCACTACTACTAATGATTGCTCAAACGTCGTGCTTGCCACTCTTAGCTGCACTGCTTCCAATGTTCCCTTGGTATCGATATATTCGCCAGATGCATTTATGAGTCTTTTATTGCACTTGGTGAGATCCTCTCTTGTAAAACCTAACTTTGTTGCACAGTTGTCTGTAATTATAAAAGTTGCCGCTTCCATATCAATGGTTGCTTTTATCATTATTCCATTAACAGATATTGTCATTGTACTCACTGTATCCATGTTCACCATAATCATTATTGATGCGCGGTTTTTAAGAGTTGGCACTCCATTTAGTTTTCTCATTCTTATTCAGTTTGGGGTTTTTCATTCATTTCTCCCTCTGATTCTATTAAGTCTTTGTCTTCAAAGTAGCCTTGCTCTTCTCCAATCATGTTTATGTGTTTGTGGCACTCATCTTTTTTGTGTACCTTCTTCCCACAATTATAACATTTCACATCCTTTCACGAACCTTCTTTGTTTTTCCGTCTCTGGTTTTTATTCTTATCGTTTTTTCCTGTTTGTCTGTTTCATACGTTTTCTTTGTGCTCTTTGGTTTAATGTTGCTCCTCCACGTTGGTGTTTCTCTGTGCCATGCTGCTTTCTCATTTATCCTCGCATTGTTCTTGATTGTGGCTTGTATGTCCACTGCCTTTCTAATCATCTTCTCTAGTTTATCGTCTACGTCAAACTTGATTTCAAATTGTGCCCTTATGTTGTCGGGCATCCCTTTGCAAATATGCGAGAAGAGGTCATATTTTGAGTATCAGTTTTCTCTTGAGTTTAGTGTAACCAACCTCTCGACCTGTTGTATGTAATTGTGAATGTTGGCTGTCTTCTTCATTTTCATTCCATTTAGGATTATCCTATATTGATTTTTGAAACTTTCGTTTCTGTAATAACTCCCAACAAGTATAGGGGGAATCTCGCCGCTGCTGAGTGTTGGCTCACTTTTCTTTCTGCCATCGTTAGCTCAAACATTTGGAGCCATTCCCTGAAAGTTGGGTTGTAACCATCTACTCTGCCATTAAATTTTGGTAGTGTGGCTTTACAAGGGATCATGCTGTTTCCCACTTCCTGGTTCAGTATTGAGTTAATGTATTTGGGTTTCATGTGTTTTGTTATCCCTTCTTCTTTCCGTAATTGTGTGGTTATTGCCTTTGTGATCTCATCTATAAATTTCTTCTTCTCCACCTCATTCTCATTGTCCGAAGAATCTCCTTCCAATAGGTGATCATTGAGTGGTGGAGCTTGTAGTTGGTGTTCTTTTCTGCCTACAAACTGAAAGTTGTGGGAATGTATCTCATCTTGTCGTTCTTCTTTGTTCAATTGCAACAGTCTCAGTTTGTCTTTTAGATGAGCTATTTCTTCTTGCCTCAAATCTTTGTCTCTGATTGGTCGTTTGTCTTCCACTTCCAGCAAGTCCCATTGTGGTTGTGCTGGCTGTTCTTTGTTGTTTGTTTCAAGTCGGATTATTTTACTTCTCAGTTGCGTTATCTCTGCAGCTTGTATATCATTGTCTTGTATTACCTGCCAGTTTGTTATCTCCAATACATTATTCTTTTCTTGCAAAAGCTGATTCTGCTCTAGAAATCTACTGTTTGATTCTGTTAGTTGCTTCGTGAGTGCCTTAATCTCATTCTGGAATACTTCACTTTGTTCAATTAGTCTAGTATCCATGTCAACTTGGATATTTCTAATTGTTTCAGCACATGCTAGCTCTATGTCTTCTATCCTCTTTGTGAGTAAACCTATTTCTTCTTGCAAGAGTTTTTCCGTTTCGTTATTCTTTTTCAAAATTTCCATAATCTCTGGGGCTCCTGTTTCAGAAGAGGATTCCTGTCTTATTGACTCTGGGGTTTGGGTTGCTTCGGAATTCCTTGGGTATGATGACGATCATGTCCTCATGGGGGTGGTAGTTTTTGGTATCACTTTCTTTGTGCTTCCTCTATTGTTACTTTTGTTGTTTGTCATTATTTCTTGATGTCATAGTCGCTTTCCAGTTTGGTTACAATTTAAAAGTCCAGTTTGCACTTGTTGCAGTTGAGATTTTCTGCCTTTGCTGACTTTGTGTTTTTGTTCACTGCTCTGTTGCTTCCTTTCTTCTTTTTCTTTGAGTTTTTCTCAGGGTTTTGAAAGAGTGTTGCTGTGTGTTTCCTCTCTGTTGACTTTGTTCTTATTTGTCATGGTCACCATGTACCATCCTCCACCTGGCCTATTTGCACAGCATATTATCATTAGTAACTATCACACAAGTAAATGGCGGGTGAGGATTTACTGATTTAGTAGACTGCCAGACATTTCCTCTTTACTAACTGGTTAGGTTAATTGAGTACTAATCATCATTGTTTAGGTGACAAAGCCATGTGACGTTTCCTTGTTGACTCATCCATGGGCTACTGCCTGACGCTGATCTCCACACCACAGTTCCTCTCTTCCATGAATGGTTGACCAATTCCACTGCACCATCTCAGCTCAATGGGAATTAATTATGTGTACCCTACATTAGCTCAGTGCATGTACTCATGTCAAGATGTAACTGACTTAAACTCAATTTTGTAAAGTGTTTGTTAGATTGATTAAGTAAAGCAACCGGGTGTTGACACTAACTGCAGTTATTTAATATTAAAGTAGCCATTACCATAAAATTACTGGCTTTAGGAAATTAATTAATAAGTTGCAGTTTCCTACACCTACATTTAATAACAATACATGTAAAGTCATTTATTTGGTTGATTATAGTCAAGTCTCCTACTATTAATAAAAGATAAGTATCCCTAGGGCTTGGCTATCCAGCCATTTCAAGTATCTATTAAATATACATGTATTGATCAGTAGTCAGACTAAGCAAGAATCGAAAAACTCCAATCTGTAACATAAGTGTAGTTTCATGAATGGCACAAGGACCCTTCGAATCACTCCCATGATGGAATCCATCCACTACTTGACACAACTTGCTTAGGTGAACATTTTATTAAATATCAAACCAGATAAATGAAGAATGAAAATAAAATAAACTCTGAAGAATTTATTGTTCATCAAATTTCTCTTAAATTCTAAGCTATTTATTTAAAAAGTTTTAAGTACCTCCTGATTTTGAATTTTGATTTAATCTTCTGCCAATATGGCTGTTCTTATGTAAGCATAATTTCGCTTGTTAAAATTTGTCAAAAAATACTTAATCAGCTCTGGTATTTTTCTCATAATGTACAATATTGTAACTTGGTTGCATATTACAAAATGAATAAGATAATTAACTAAATTTTACAATCATATTTCTGATTATATTTAATCACTGTTAATCATTCAATGCTGATCTCTTTTGTTTGCAGCATATTCTTTTTGGGTGATGCTACATTAAAACACCAAATACATTTAAAATGTGTATTGAGGAAACAATGAATGACTAATGGAGCATGCAAGTCATTTTAAAATAATTATGCAATTATAAAAATGCATAGAGGGAGATGCTAGCATATTAAATAATAAACCACAAATGAGGAGACACGCACTATCTATAGTGAGTGAGAAATAAATTCCTTCCATCTGTTTAAAATGGAAAACACTTGACTAATAAATTGATTTTCAAGATTTCATTCTCTCTCTCCTTTTTTTCACTAATAAAAACCAATTTAAAAAAAATAGCGAGAATACATTTAACAAATAACCATTCTAATGTTTAAAAAATAAGTAGACACTTGTACAAGAAATATTTTCAGCAATGAAATAAAGCCATTTCGTTTTTTGAAATTTGTAAGACAGAAAACCTCTAATACGTGATATGCGTTTTATTAATTTTTAAAAAATGTCTGGTGAATCACACTCAAATAATTGTGTTTAACATGTTTTCAAATTAAAAAACATTGACAAGAGCATTGGATTATTTAAATTGTAAAAACTCTATTGTGTTTTTTAATATTGGAAAAGATGGCAAACACAATTTTCAAAAATAATAAGAACATGCTATGTACTCACGCATTTGAAACACTGTTTTCAGGCATCAGGGTTTTTTTAGTTGAGGTTTGGATGAGATCACAGGATCCAGTTTGGTTCTCATAACTAGACATCATTTCCTCGACCTGGTTATTGAAATTTGGCGACCATACTTCGAAATTTTCTTGTTCTTCCAGGATATTATCAAAGCTAAAAAATTGATTAGCACAAAAAGCATTACAGATTTTAGATTAAAATATAATTCATAATGTAAAAATATTGTTTTAATAATATACAATAATTGTTTTAGATAAATAGAAAACATTAACTCACTTGTTTTTTATCAAAGGAAATTTCAGACCCGGTTTTATACATACTGTGAAAAAATATTATAACAGAGTGCATTGTAAAAACTTAATTTCTTAGATGAATAATAATATATATTTTAGCCGTTGACGGTGAAAAAACAAAATGTTTTATATATATATAGCAAATATTGACTTACATTGTCTTGACAAAAGATAAATCTAATGGGTCTTTGTACATATTCTCTCTGATTATGGTTTCAAATTGCTGGTTCCACCCAGAGAGAAAGTCAGAAAGATTGATTGAATTCATTTTAAAAGTAGAGTGTAAAACAAAAAAGCAACTGATAACGTTAAAATCAAAATGTAAAGTAAGGAATTTTAAATTGCTAATCCAGGGTAGACCTGATTGGTTGAACCCAAAATGGAGATATCCAATTACAAGAGTCATAGAATACATTTCTGACAGATCTACGAGAAACCCTTTTAAGAAATTGACAGATTCCCAAGAAAGCTATTAAAAAGGCCTTTTGTTTAAAATCGCGAAGGGTGGAGCTTAACTCTAAAAAGCTTTTAAAACATCGATTTTTTCAGATGATTGACAGAAGTAGCATGCATCTTGCAAAAAGACCAGGATATATTTTTAAACTTAACATGCTTGAAAATTAATTGTCATTGTTTGAGTTTTGTAAACAATTTTCATTTTTTTGAATATACAATAAACCCTTGGTATTTGCTAATATTATTACCATTTATAGACATTTTTTTAAATAATTTGATATGTTGACAGGTTCCCCAAGAAAAGGTTTTAAAAATGTTGAGTTTTTCTCGTGATTGATAGATTCTCTTTCCAGGTTCCTGAATGTGGTAATAAAAAGATTTTAAATTGAGTACACTTGAATGTGATAGATTAAAAGCTTCTGTCAAAAACATCACTAATGTGTTTCTAGGCATTTTTTGCAAAAAACCCAAACCCTGGAAAAATTTGAGCACAGATGTAATTCTTTACTTAGCCCTGAGTCATGTAAACAGATTCTCAGTTCTTAGCATAGTGTTAAGTAAATCTATAAGCACATAGATACAATACACTATGGGGAAACCAGGAATTTTATAATCTAAAACATTATTCTTTATAGAAGAAGGTGGAAACAGTAAATTGATATTAGGATAAACTAGATACATGGGTGTACACATATAACAGATATTTTATAATATTCTAACAACATTGGCAAATGAATTAATCACATTAGTTGATGATTGGATCAAATGAATTAAGTTATTTTTGATTGGTTTGTATACTAAAACTTTGTAATAAATAACACGTACTTTGAACACTTTTTCAATTTTAAATTCAGCGATAACTTCAAAAGCTGCTAGCAAATCTCATGCTCAAAAATCTACCAAATTTACACAGAGCAAACAAGACAAACTCTCACAATGCAAAAAATACGTTTTAAAGCCTGTATTACCCAAGACCGTGTATTCTGTAGAGACTAATGGTAAGGTAGTTCAACCAGAGATGGTCAACACTCTCAACAAAGTATGGTCCAGCAGTAAAAATTATACTGGAAAATGGCAGCTGTTTCTTCCTACCTAAATTTTATGCAGAGAAAGCTACAGGAGAAAAATATAAGATGTTTATCAGACTTAAAATTCGACGTGGCAAGGATAAACCATCAATATATCCAGGTGGCAATGCACAAACTGTACTTAGATTTAGCATGTAAAAATATTTAGAATAAATATTTGTCATTGATTTTTATTTTAATTGTTAAAAATTAGTACTTACTAGTGAAACAAAACAACTCAATTTAAGAAACATGTTTTCCCTTTGCTTAAAATACAAGATCAATTATATCTAATGTGTTTATTATAAACTGGATTATATATCATTTTGCTTAAAATATAAGAACAAAAGTGGAGTAAATTTATATAAGAAAATATTATTACGTGTGAATAACCTCAAGTTTGATGCCATGTACAAAGTGTATTGAATTTTAGAATATAAGAACAAATACATGTAATACTGATTTCTATTTTTATCTGTTAACAAACACTACTTGTTGGTGAAACAAAAACAAAACAAACTAATAAGAAAATTCCTTACCTTCAAAAACAAATTAGGGTTAGAATTCAGTTTCACGCAGTTTTTTTTAAAATGTAAAATGAGCATTTGAATTATAAATTTTTTTTTAAAAAGTAAAATCTTAATTTCCATTAAATTTAAAAATTTGATTTAAACAAAAAATTTAGTTAATAAATATTTTATAACAATTTGACATTATTAGACTAAATGTGAATGATCAAGTTCAACTCTTATTCATAAACCAAATAGCCCTGATGAGACTAGACTTTTTTTGCACAAAGAATATTACTATTTCTCAACAACCAGGGATGCATATATCAAACATTTAATTATAAAACGAAATTATATTCATTTGCTCATAAGCTTTCTAACCATGTGCATTACCTTTTTTGTTCAGAGTCATGAAGAGTCATAATGTGTTATTCAAAGTACGCAGGAGCATATTCAATAGTATTTATTATATCAAGGAGGTGTTAATTTTAAACAATGAAAAACTTTATATTCTTACAGTACACCATTCAAAAGAAGTGTTTGACTGTCTCCCATGCCATATACAAAAAGCTTTTAACTGGTATGAGCATAACTTTCATCATATTGCATTTACAGAGGGGAACCTTACAAGTGGACAAATGATTCAATTTATCAATTCATTAAATCTATCAACTTGAAAAAACATGGTGTTTTGGGGATGTAATGCTATGAACTGTGAATTTCTTAGCTGTATAATCTCCCAGCCAGTGGTGATTTTATTAAATTTTGGATATTGATACCCACAGAACACATTGGAATCCATCGCATGTATAAAAGACTATTACAGATTTGTACACTGAATGCAGACTCCAGGTATATTTGTTGATATTACTAGTAAATGTAAATTTAAGAAATTCATTGTAAAGCCTTTACCACATAGTGAAATACAGAGCAAATGAATTATTTTTACTATTTTTCTTAAACTCTGATTTATTTATTTATTTATTACCATGTTTTACATATAAATGAAATTTTTTCGAGTTAGAAGACTTGATGTAAAGTCTTTTGTAATTGATAATTTTTTATTAGTATAATATTTTATTATAAAATAGTGTTACATGAGGAAAAAGCGACAATGAAAACAAAAGCTATATTTTTATTTTGCTAAACTCCAATACAATCCAATTTACATTATTACCACCAGTTGAGGTTTCCATATCATTGTTGCGGAAAAGTTTTTTATTTACCAAAGTCTTGCAATTTTCACTGAGTGTGTTAACATAGTGTTTAGGAAGAAAGTAATAAAACCCATTGCTGAGTTTAATCTTTATTGTGATATCATATCTCATGTTCAATTCACTGCATCCTCAATTGTAAACCATTGTTTTTTGGAATTTCACTAGTAGGGCATGCGTTTGAAAAAGTATGTGATGATAGTAGCAGTTGGGAGTTGACATTGTTTAAACATTGTAAAACATTATCGTCTCCATCCATGTTGGAGGTGGGGAAGACAATTGCATTGTTATTGATTGTAGGACTTCTTCATTTGTGTTGAGCTTTGCGTTTTTCTTTTACTGGCGCAGGTAGAGGTTGAATCATCTCTTGTGTTAGCAGGTTATAACCATACAATGGAGGTGGGGTTCTGTATAGATCATCAATTAGACTGCTCATAGAACAGGATGCTAGCATTTCAACAGACATTTGCCAAAAGTGAGAGACAAAATTGTGTAGAAGAAAAATAATGATTATATCAGATGAAATGAGGTGAATATATAGATTGACCAGCCAATGGAAATACATTTGAATTTATGAAAAATAATTATTGGTTGGAAAAGGCGTGATATGATAAAATGTGTTAACAATGAATTTTGACAAAATGTGAAATGCGGTTTTGAAAGTTTTCCCAAATTACATTGTACATGTACATTTTTCAAAATTATGGAAAATTTGATATGCATGGTTTGTCATTGCATCCTGTGTTTTTACATGTAATGGAAAAATAGTTTATCATTATACATGTATCTGACAAAGTGTTGTAAAATTAGCCAACAATAGAAAATTGCAAATGCAATGTAATATGTTATAACATGGTATATATTAACAAAATACAATGTATGCAAACAATTGTGATATTACCAAAATGAAATTAGTCATCATTATATCAAAACAATTAAATTGACTGCCAACATGTAAATGAATCACTACAAAATCAATTAAAAAAGTATCATGAATTACTAATTGAAATCCATTAAGACCTGTCAAAAAGCAACCTCTCAGAAATTCATTAGTCAAGTATGTAACATCACTGAAAACCTATTAGTGATCTGTCAATCAAATGGTGAGTCAGCACTTAAACAAGTCTCCAATTTCACTAACTATCATGTGACATGTGACGTCAAAGGCTCTCAACCAATCAGATTTGTTTTTGTGCGTTCAAGTCTTGACTTCCTTTACTACTGGTGCTCTTTGGTTTGGGAAGTGCTGCTTGTTATTTAGAAGGCATGTTGTGCATTTGTTAATTATTGCCTCTGTGACTTTTCTGACTGCCATTGTAATGAATTTTGCATTGAAGGTGCTTTCTGTTTGTGTGATCCCTACATGGCCCTTCTTGTGTGTCTTCCTTATCAGTTCCCTTTTGTAATATTCTGGGATTGCAATTCTGTTGTTCTGAGATTCTACATATAAGAGTCCATTCTTATTTGTTTTCCATTTATATCTTTTGTAGTAGCTCACTGTTAGTTTTGATAATTTTAGTTGTGGCTCTCTCAGCTTCTTTTTGATTTTGTTTAGTATCATGTCATCTCTTGGCTTCTCTATGATTTCTTGTTTTGGCCCTTTTTGTCAACATTGATTTCAGGTAGTCCTTTCTTCTCTGTGTCTGGTAGAAATTGGAATTGTTTCTTTTTGCCATCTTCCTTAGCTGCGTCTTTTTTGTACTCTGGGAGTGTCATCCAAAAATCTGTATTAGTTGGCAGTGTGTAGCATCATCCAAAAGATAAAACAGAAATAAGCTGCAAAACCTCGCAGAACTAAGATCAAAAAAGAAGTGATTAAAAAATATTATGATTAAATCAAGTGTGATTATTTCAGTTTGATTTTGTATATTGCAATCAAGAAAATAACATGTGTTGAAAAAGAGATAATTGTATCTGTCAATAAAACGTTTTTGACAAATTGTTGAGTACAATATTTTTAGCCACCATCTTGGCAGACATTTAAATTTAAATTGACAGGTACTTCTCTTCAAATTACTATAAATATGATTAAAACTATTGTAAGCATTTATAAAGAATTTTACTTCGAATTCTATTTATTTCATCTTATTAACGGTTTGATTATTAATACAATGTTGAGCTAATCGAGCGGTGTTTAGTAGTGGTCTGGATCCAACACAGGGAACGATTCAAGGGTCTCTGTGCCAGATCACGAAAGTGCACTTAAGTTATTTGTAGGGGTTTTCTCTTGATTAGCTGACTAGCATTTCCAACTACATGTATTAGATAATTAACTCTCAACAAATGGTTGGATGACCAAATCTTAGGGATTATATTAATATATTTTCAGATCCAAATTAAGTGACCTATAATCAACTGATAATGACCTTACATGTAGTAATTATAAATGTAAGTTAGGAAGTTGTTCGATATTTGTTTATTTAATAAAGCCAATATATTTCAGTAAGGGCTACATGTAATATTGAATGAACAACTAGTAACAGTGTCCGGTTGCAAACAGATATAACACTTTCACACAATAGAGATTAAGTCGAG
>CABFPE010000217.1:185277-231754 GCA_900660155.1 Hofstenia miamia | reverse complement strand
GTATAGCATGATAAAACATGCAATCCCTGAGAACAATAGTCTGGATTTCCTCTCTCTTAAGCGTTACCATGGGGATCATATATGAGAAATTCTCTCAAATTGATGGAATAACATAGACTCGGCATTTTCACATGGTGATATTCATTCTCATTCAACACAGCTGGACACACGCGTGCTAAAACATAAGTGTCAGTTTATTACATATGTTAAATCAAATATACCTTTTTGTTATGATCAGTTTTTTTCAGAATAGAGACGTTTTTTTTCATTTTGATATACAGAGTATCTTGAAATAGCAGGAGACAGTGGAGCTAAATTTTTTTGGTTAATTTCTCATATATTAAAATACATACATACGCTTGTTTTTTGTGGCGAGCTTTTTTTGTGTAGTCAGCAAAACTAAATAAACCTTAGCAAAATATATAATTAATTTCTTCTACCATATTTATTGTATGAGATTTGTTAGTGTTAAAGAGGCATTCTTTCATCAGTTGATAATGGAAAACTTCTTTTTTAAAACACGTGGGGATCTAAATAAACCTTTAAAAAAATATATAATTAAAATATATTATACCATTTTCAAGATAAATTAAACAGGAGGAGCATAGGGTGAATAACTTTTTTTTCAGTTAACAGAGAATCATTTAGCGGAGTTGGAAAGTAACACACAAAGCTAATTCCACACGTCAAAAACATTCTAATGTACAAGAAGTTGACTCATCATTTCTCAAATCCCATCTGCTAAAAATAATTAATATTTTATAAAAATACAATGGTTGCACACACTCTCATTGAATACTAAATATCACATAAATAAACATCAGATTAATTAATTTATACCATTTTAAAAATAAATTAGACATAGAAGGAGCATTTGAGAGATTGAATGGACATGGAGAATGGGTAAACTTTGTACGTGAGGTAGTCAATTATTCAAATGATGGAATTCTAAATAAAAAATTAATTTAAAATCAACATTGACAAAAAACATTGTTGTGGAGAAATTAAACAAATTCACATTGAACACTGTGGAGGGAGCAATTAAGTAAACAAAATAAACCATCCACAACAAATTAAAACATAGGGATTATTTTGATAGATATTCCAAATTAATTGTTTTTTAAAAAAATTACCATATACAAAGACTTGAAGTGGGTACAATGTGGGAGGGAGAATGAACTATGAATTACTATGTGTCAGAATCTAAAACACAAATTAATAATGCATACAATATACATTTTCATATACCTAGATGAAGACGTTTAACCCCATCATCAATTAGTGCAGAGGTAGTAGCAATGATGGACTGTGAATTATTAATTTTTTTAATATTTAAAACAAGAGTTTAACATTATAAACATGTAAATTGTTATTACCTTTATGTCCATATGGCAGCATTTCTATGCTGTTAACAAGATAGCATTTATTATCATAGCATGATAATGCTATACGATTTGACGTCTCTACACTAATTGAATGCATGTGTGAACATATTCCAGTCATTGGTCTTCAAATGATGCCTTCTTGCAATACAATAGACTTGAAAAGGTCAAAATTCATCGTCTGCTTCACAGAGTGAGTCACACCTTTCACGCTAGCCATTTCCAACACCTTGTGACTGTCATTCATATATTTGATAGAGTACAATTTCGGTTTTAGTGTCACAAGTTGTGATAAAACCCCTCCCCCCAACTCATCCTTTATCTTCAAATATACTTTTTTATTTATATCACTATATAACAGTGAATTCTTTGGATAGTTGGAGAAGTCAAAATAATGTGAGATGGAGGCTAATTCAGTGTACACATTCTCTGATTTAATCATATACATGAGAGAGTCTGTGTCAGAATACAATAGCATAATTCTATTTTTAAAATATGGTTTCATGATCTCATAGTGAAATTTAAACATTATTAACTTGGACAAGTCAAGTATTGCCATCCCAAATTATAATTTACTCAGTCCCATAAAATATCTTTTTGGCTCATCATAACTTGTACCAAATCCTTGCTAATGATGTTGTATGATTTAAACTCTGGTTTCTTTATTAATTTCTCTGCAGATTACAAATCATGTGCAAACTACATTTATTCTCTTTTTCAAATTCTCTGTAAATTTAATAAATACTGCATTCAACATTAACTTGTAAAAAGCTTTTTCAAAATCATTTCACACAGCTTTTCTTTTCTCAGTGTTGAGGTCTATATACAATTTCAAAAATGGTGCCTGTTTAAATTTGAGGGCTCTGTGAAATTTTGTAATTATCAATCTGCATTCAATATAAAACTTTAATACCTCATAGTGGAAAATGTAATTCTCTTTCTTATAAAATGTTTGCACTAGTTTGGGTATTGGTGCCAACTTTATTTTTAACTGATTTTTTATTTCAAGATGGTATGGTGATAAATGCTTATCTTCTATTGTCATCTTGTGAGGAGCCAGGGGAAAGTCAAAATGGTTGTCATGTAAATGTTGCAGGTATTCCAGATCAACTTCCACCAAATATCCAGTCTTTGAGTCTTGTGGTGTGGACAATATTTTTTTGAGATTTGCTGAAGACCATAATAGACCACCTATAGGAAGGTTTAAACACATGGTTCCGGCATATAGGCTATTGGCGTCGCCATAGAATCCATAGGTGGTCTCTTTCTCAGAATCATAGCCCTCTACCATTGGATTGTTGGCTTTAAAATAATGATCAGAAAATGTAGAGCACATCCCTCTGCAAATCCCATCAATTATAAAATTTAATTCTTCTTCATTATGTATAGGATCAAGAGAGATTCCTGTATACTTAAACATTGCATGCCAGCTAAGGTTTGATAGCATAAAAAAGTGGGCGGGGTCTAGATTATATGTCTCCATGCTCTGTATTCTAAATTCATGTATCACATCAAGGAGTAATAAGGTGTCCGCAATTAGGTAATTATTATGAAATTGTTCGAAATTTTCACACCTGGCCAAGACCCATGTGTTGCTGCATTCAAAATCCAACTCCTCCAGGGTAAATGGAATTTTTCCAGTTAATGCATCTCTCCAATCTTCTAAATCTGGAAGGCTCAATTTGTTAAATTTTTCAAAGCTATCAAACCATGTGAAAGGGAATACACCTTTACCATGGGAAAACGCCTCCACTTTTTGTTTGCCCATACCATCATTTAAAAATTTGTATTTTTCCACTCCAATCTTTTTTGCAAGGGTTGATAGACTTGCAGCTATGAATTGATAGCTATCTAAAAACCAGAGTTCCTCATATATCAGTTTGTAAATTCCGTGTTTATCATTATAACCATCTACAGGCACCATCAAACTTAGCGATAGAAAAACTTCAGAGGTGCATGGGACACAGGATACTTTCTCCCCATCTTTCATTTGTAAAGTTTTTAATAAAATATGCATATCATATTTGCTCCCATTATGCATAAAAACTGGCGTAAATTGCGGACTTTGATTTAAAATATTGCAATTATTGTGTGTGATGCCTCTTATTTCCCTGGAGAAATGGCAATGATCTATGAATTTGACATTGTCCTGTGTAAATGGGTTTTTACAAAATATACATTTCATTGCTGATGACAACATAACTCTCTGCTGCTTCTCTGATATTATTAGTTCACAATGCACTGCTTCATCTCATAGGATTGTATTGCCAATTTCCATAAATGATTCCACCCATGCTCCATACATTGTTTGCCAGTATATATCTCACATGTTAATAATTTGTCCATGCTGCTTGTCGCCACACAGACACCTGAAGGAATTTGTTCAACATCTTGCATTGTATAGCTTGCAGATGGATTTGGTTGAACACAATGTACCTTTCTGGAAATCACCTCTATATCCAGAGTACCAACTACAGGAATGTAATTTTGAGCACCATAAGCTTTAAATTTGATTTTATCTGATTGATCTGGAAGTGTAATGTTTGGTTCTGATACTCCATTGCACTTAATCTCGTGTTTTGATAAATTTTCTTGAGTCTTGAATCCAGATAAACATTTAGGGCGAAAGAAATCACGTTTTCTATTTTTAAAAAATCAGAGACATGCATTCAAATTTGTAATGGTGAGGTAGTGGCTCTTTTCACTGTCTTCTATTAACAACAAATTAACCATCTTCTGGTGATGGCATGGAGACATATATGCTGGCACAAGACATCATTCATTTAGTGAGTATAAATTAACATTTATTGAATTCCATGTTTCAGAAATGCATACATCATTAATTGACAGTGGGAACGTCAATCTGGAATATTTTAACTCAGGAAGAAATTTCTTCATTCATGTTATCTGGCATTGATCTTTCATTTCTGGGTGTAGACAGGCTAAGACGGAATAGACAAAGCAGAGGTTGTATTGACCAGTTTTTGGGTTTACAAGGAAATTGTTTCTTTTTAGATATTCAGGTAGCAGAATGTATGATCCTCCATGACTTGGCTGATATTTTGACACTTGTAGACCAACTCTATTTATTCTTTCTAAAATAAATTTGCTCCCATTTGTTGCATAAATACAAATATAGCTAGCAATTTCATTGACTAGGCTGTAGAAATTACTTTCACTTAGGCCTGATCTAAACACTGATATGGGGTGTGATGTTGGATGAAGAATAGCAATCTTTTCTTCATTATTTTCAATGGGTTTCACCATCTCAATCTCACACATTAAATACATTTTCACAGAATAATGCGTGGAAACCTCATTTGAGATTACTTGTTGTATTGATTCGTGATGGTTTGCAAAGGCCTCGTAAATATCAATTGAGTTAAGGTTATTTGAAAGATAACTCACAAACACTCCCCTGCATACATTCTCTGATCTCTGTATGATAAATTCATTATTATTATTCTAAAATGTAGTTGTTGAAATCTCATTTGGTTGATGTTTATTATCAAGATTATTATGTAGCTCAGCCTTGCTTCCAAAATAAGTCTTGCAAAAGAGGCAAAAATTAACTACCATGCATCTATGCCTTGATTATAAATGAGACCTTACTTTTTGTGGGGAGGGGTTATTATATTGACACAAACCACAGAAATATTGAGACGATGTCTTTGGTCTAAATAGACCATGTATTAGTAAAGTGGGAAAATATTGATTGAAAAAAATTTAAAAAACACAGATAGAATAATTTAGATTTTAACATAAAATGCAATTTGCATTTTCAAAGATGAAATAATTTTGTTTTTGACACACACCTTTTAAAAAAATATAAACCAGAAAGAGAAAAATAAATAGATATTTACACATGCACATGTAATATTAAACACTATCAATAATGATAACTCTCTCATTAATTACATTTAAAAGAGAGAGAGAGAGACGAGAATCTTATAGCATGTTAACTTAATTAAACCCCAAATGAGGAGACATGTAATGTTCTATAATAAACGCAAAGTATAAAATGACATTTTTAACAAAATAAATTGAGTATTCACCAAAAGGCATTATTTAACATAAAATTAAATTAAGTGATAACACCTCATATTTTTTTAAAAATTCTTTTAAACTAAATAAATAACATCTCAATCACCCTAAAAAAACCAGGGGTGTTAGATAAAAAATGTAACATTTTAAAAATAGTTAAAACATGCATTATTCCAACAAAAAATTAAGATAAAAAGTTGGTAGCAACTAATGTGTAAACATAATGAGAATGTCTATTTTGACAAAAACAAAAGCAGGATGCTTTTAAACATAATCATGCAATTATAAAAATACATAGAGAGTTGACCATCTTATAGCATGACAAATTGCGAATTGGATTCAAATTCATTTTACACATATCTTTAATGAATGAGAAAGGAATTCCCTCCATCTATTTAAAATTGGAAAACAATGGCAAACACATTTTTTCAAAAATAAGAAACACATGCTATATTGGTACTCACATGGTTGAAGCATTTTCAGGCATCACAGTTTTTTGAGTTGATGATGTTTGCTGGATATCACCAGACCCTGTTTGGTTGTCATAACTAGACATCATCTGATCAACTTGACCCTCGAAATTTTGAGACCAGTTGTCAAAATTTTCCAATACTTGTTCTTCTGGGATATTATCAAAGCTAAAAAAACTTGATTAATACAAAAAACATTACACATTTTTCTAGATTAAAATTTAAAATATAATTTTATGAATATAATAAAATTCTTAGATAATATATTTTACAATGAATGTCTTACATGGTTTCATCAAAGCTAATTTCTGACGGGCTTTTGTATAAATTTTTGCTAATGATGGCTTCAAATTGTTGGTTCCAGCCAGCTAAGAATTCACATACATTGATAGAACTCATTTTCTTTTAAAAAAAGCAGAATGTTGAAACTAGACTGTTTAACAATAAATCAAAATGTAGAATGAATTAGGTTTTCTAAAAAGACTTTTTAACAAATTGACATATTCTCTGGGGAAAAGCTTTTAAAAATGTGGTTAGAACTTGTGGTAATAAAAAGATTTTAAATTGAGTACACTTAAATGTGACAGATTAAAAGCTTCTGTCAAAAACATCACTAATGTGTTTCTAGGCATTTTTGCAAAAAAACCCTGGCTGGAAAAATTTTAAGCATCGTGGTAATTCTTTTCTTAGCTGAGGTATGTAAACAGATTCTCAGCTCTTAGCATAGTTTTAAGTAAATCTATAAGCCCTTAGATACAATACACTATGGGGAAACCAGGAATTTTATAATCTAAAACATGATTCTTTATATGAGACACTGGAAAATGGTAAATTGATATTAAGATAAACTAGATACATGGGTGTACACACATAACAGATATTTTATAATGTTCTAAAAACATTTTGAGGGTTGGTAAATGAATTAGTCCAGTTAGTTGATAATTGGATCAAATTAATAAAGTTATTTTTTGATTGGTTTATATGCTAAAATTTTGTAATAAATAACCCATGATTTGAACACTTTTTTCAATTTTAAATTCAGAGATGACTTCAAAAGCTGCTAGCAAATCTACCAAAGCTACACAGAGCAAACAAGACGAACCTTTGCAACCCAAAAAATTTGTTTTAAAGCTGATATTACCAAAGACAGTGTATTCTGTAAACACTCTGGGTAAAGTAGTTCAACCAGAGATGGTCAAAAGCCTCAATGCAATTTCCAAACAATGTCAGATGAAATATATCTCTGTTAGAGAATTAAAAATTGATGAGTTGCAAAAAATACACAAAGCATATAGCCTTCAGACAAAGTATGGTCCAGCAGTAAATATTATACTGGAAAATGGCAACTGCTTCTTCTTACCCAAGCGATATGCAGAGAAAGCTACAGGAGAAAAATATAAGATGTTTATCAGACTTAAAATTCAACGTGGCAAGGATAAACCAGCAATATATCCAGGTGGCAATGCACTAACTGTACTGAGATTTAGTGTGTAATTTTAGAATAAAGAATAAAAATATATGTGCCATTGATTTTTATTTTAATCTGATTACATAAACAGTAGTCACCACTGAAACAAAAACAAAACAATTTAAGAAGAAACACATGATAAATTCATAATGCATAAAAAAAAATTTATAACTAACATAAAATATATAACTACAAACCTTTAAAACAATGGAAATTAGAATAGCTTTTCACATGGTTTATTTATTTTATTTCAAAAATGTAAAATGAGCATTTGATTTATAAAATGTTTTTAAAGTAAAAACTTAATTTCTATTAAATTTAAAAAACTTAGTTTAAACAAAAAATATAGCAAATAAATATTTTATAACAATTTGATATTATTAGACCAAATGTGAATGACCAAGTTCAGCTCATATTCATAAAGCAAATAGTCCTTTATAATTTTTGCAAGAGAAATTTTATTTACTATTTGCAAGTGTAAAAGTGTTTATTGAACATTAAATTATAAAACGAGTTATATTCATTCACTAGTAAGTTTTCTAACTGTGCAGTTTACCCATTTTTCTTTGTGCAAAGCCATGAAGAGTTGGCACATATTATTTGAAATTTGTGGGAGCATATTCAATAGCATCTATTACATTAAAGAACTTTTGATTTTGGTGGATGACAAAATATACATTCTTACAGTACGTCAATCAAAAGAGAATTTTGACTGTTTACCAGGACATATATAGAAAGCCGTCAATTGGTATCAACATACTTCCATCATATAGCATTTACAGAAGGAAACCTAACAAATGAACAAATGATTCAATTTATTGATTCACTAAATTTATCAACACAAGAGAATACAATGTTTTGGCCATGTGATGCTATCAACTGTGAGTTTTTAAGTCAGTTAATCTCTCAGCCTGTGGAAAATTTACTCAATTACAGTTATCAATACCTGCAGAACATGGAAAATTCTATAAATTGTATAAAAGACTATTTTAAATTTATATGTCAAATGAACACTTCAAAAGGTAATTTATTATCATCATTTGCTAATAATCATTGTAAATTTAAGAAATTTATTGTAAAACCATTATAACTAATAATTAATGATTTTTTACTAGTATTATTTTTATAAACTGTGCATGTATAAGGAAACAATGCTATATTTTTATATTACTAAATTCTAATACAATATGATTTACATTATTACCAGCATTTGCAATTTCTATGTCATCACTGCAAAAAAGTTTTTTAATTACCAGAGGCTTGTAATTCTCACCCAATGCATTGACATATTGTTTGGGTAGGAAATAGTGAAAACCATTGTCGAGATGCAATATTAATTATACTACAAAATCCATATAATATAATATGTTTGACATCAGTAGTTAAGAAGGCCGAGACCACATCCCAACGGGACACCCTGAAGTTCTCATAACACCCATGACTATTTGCCATGTGGAAATGAAGAGATTCTATTTGACGCCATCTACCAATGAAACATTTTTGACAAAACTAAATTGAAGGAATTAATTTTTTGATGAAGTTTTATATTTGATTGCTAGGATTTTGGCAAAGTGATATAATTGGTGGCAATAAATGTTTTTGATAAAGCTAAATAGAATAAATTAATTTTTTGATGAAATTTTTATTCTTGTTTTCTAGGATTAGAGCAAAGTGATATAATTAAAGACAATAAATGTTTTTGACAAAACTAAATTGAGCAAATTAATTTTTTGACAAAGTTTTTATTTTTTATGCAAACTGACGTATTTGCAGATTGTCACATCTTTTAATTAGACTTGCACGTGTTTTTTGGGGTTACAAATATTTTTGACTGATAAATCTTTTCTCAAGTTTTGCACATTTTTCACTCTTATTTGCTTTATGACTTTACATGGCTGTATACATTCCATGGATTTTTCAGGTTGTACACATTTGTAGACTGATACATCTTTGAAGACTTACAAACCTTTCTTCAGTTTTATTTGGTTTATAGGGTTTGTTTAGGTGATTGTATGGGCCACATGGTGTTCCACTTTTCCATTGTCTTGTATCACCAAATTAGTCACAATTCCATGATATGCACTGCCTTTGTTCTAAATGTATAAACTTGAAAATGCATGTAGTGAGATACACATTAAATTCATTAGCAAAATGTCTACAAAAAATTTGAGTTTTAATATAATTCAACATTCATAATTCACATTGTTAGTAAAAAAAATTATTATGTCTAAATAATTCTATTCAGTCAATTGCAGCAATTAAATAAAAGCAATTAAAACAATTTGAGTTTTAATAATTCAACATTTATAATATAGTTGATAGCTAAAAACTATTAATGTATAAATATTTCCATTCAGTCAATTGCAACAATTAAACAAAAGCGATTAAAACAATTTGAGTTTTAATAATTCAACTTTTGTAATTTAGTTTTAATCAAAAAGTGTGTATGTAGAAAAAACAAATACTAAATGTAAATAGACACATAAACAAAAAACATATATATTTTAGTTTAAACATGCATGATGTAATGAGATAATAAATCAACTAATATAGTGGGATAAAACATTAATGTGTAAATTCATTTATTCCAAAAAACATGTACACTGGGAAGGGAAATATTTCTTCAATGTGCATAATCAAATAAAACATTACCACATATAAAATTGTTTAAAAGTATATTACACACCCAGTTATTTTTGGTAATCCATTTGTTAGTCAAGTTCACTTCAATGTTTAACTGACTTCAAAGCATTGAGTTGATTAGTCACAAGTTGATCTCTTAACATTAAAAGTCTTTTAACACAAGGCCATATCATTCAACTTAAATTCTGTATTTAAAAAGCAAAACATTTTATTCCACTGCATGATGTGAAAATTAGAACAAAGGGAATGGCAGAGTGATATAAACTTTTTGAAAACAACACGTCATTTTTTAAAAATAATTTTTCTTTTTCAATAATTTTGTTATAATATTTTTGGTAAATTTTTTTTTCAAGCAAACAATTTTATTTTATAAACTCAATTTTTTATTTTGAGATTAGTCCTATGATGTTTGACCAAAATCACTTACTTGTAAAACATATCAAACACAATTTCGTTATTTGAAATGTACATGTTCTCTCTCCTGCCACCAAACAACTTAGCCAATGTGATGGAGCTAAAAGAAAAACAAAGCTTCTTTTACAGTTTTTTTTTAAACTTTTTCATTTATAATTATACTCCAGATTGTAAATTTTTGTGTTTTTATTCTTAAGGAGTTCAATTACAGCATCAATTTACAATCTGGAGTATAACACAACAAACGAACTATTAACTTTAGCAACAAAGAATACTTTAATGTAATTTAATAACACATTTTATCGTCAAAAAGATGGTTTAGCCATGGGAAATCCGTTAAGTTCTACTCTTGCAAATATATATTTAACTACAATTGAAAACAAATTTAAAACATCAGACATCCACTTCATTTATTATCAACGCTATATGGATGATATATTTGCATTAGTAAAAGATGAAGAAGCATCAGAAAACATACTTACAAAATTGAATTTAATTGACAAGAGTATTCAATTTACAAAAGAGATTGAAACTAAGAACAAATTTCATTTTTTAATGTACAAATAATTAGAAAAGATAACAAATTTGAAACTGGAATCTATTATAAACTATCAGACACAGAATTGTTATTGAACTACAACTCAAATACGAATTTAAATTACAAAATATCATTAATTAAAGGTTATATTCATCGAATATTTGACAGTTGCAGCACATATAGAACAATTAACCAAGAAATAGGAAAACTTAAGATCGAATTAAAGAAGAATGAATATCCAAATAATTTCATAGATCGACATATTAAGAAATCATTAGAGGACATTTTAATTAAAAACAAAAGATCAAAAAACAATCAAACTAATTATGAACATTGTTTTAAGATCGAATATAGAGGACTTCATACCGAAACCATGATCAAAGAACTCAAAAAAATATCAATAATTAAAGAAAATGTTAGATTTATATATAGCAATCATAAGCTAAGAACAAAATTTCAATTAAAATCTACGACTGAAGAAACCAGTAAATCAAATATAATTCATCAAATCAAATGCACCTGTGGTGAAGATTATATTGGTTTTTCTAGTAGGCAATTATCAAGAAGAATTAAAGAACATGAGACCAATTCTAATATATCTAAACATCTAAATAAATGCCGACTAAATTTTGAAACAAAAATATTACATCAGACGTCAAGATCAAGTAATTTAAAGATTATTGAGAGTATTTTTATAAAATTCTTGCAACCAAGTTTAAACACAAAAGAAGACTATATTTATAAATTAAATTTTCCACTTTTTAAAATTTAAGAAATTATAATTATTATTGTAAAATCTAGTAAATTTAGAGGGAATAATTTGTAAAACTGACGATGATTTTGTAAGTCGAAATATATTTTGCATGTACATACTAAGGTTAATTAAGCTCCTAAAAAACGACATATTTTTATACCACTAAAATAACATTTAAATTTACGTACATAAAAATAAACCTGAATATCCTTACAAAACTTGAAACGTTAGTAAATTTCTGCCAAATATTTCATAGCAGTGGCTTAAACATTCCATAATTGCATGCGTAAATACATTTTATGAATCACTGCCTCACTATTTAATAAACCGTACAGAATTAGAACTATTAATGCATGAAAAGTGTAATCAATGGTGAGAATAGAAGCTGTTCTGCCTTCACATTAATGCATTGCAGTCTTGTCATAACCTATGCGAGAGTAATTCTTGACCCTCGTGAAGTGGCGCATGCTAAAATTTCCTAGGCACTCCAGAATTTGACCCGAAGTCCTTCCTCTCCTATGCGGAACAAAGCCGTTGAGGTTGCACACAGCCGATCAAAACTGGCTTTAATCTATCTATTGATACACAGAATGTTCTTCCTTGTCACCAATTAGCACTATAAGTGATTTATCATTCTTTGATATAACCTTAAATGGACTGTTGTATGGAAGCTGTAAAGGCTTGAGATGCGAATAGTGTTTAATAAATGCGTATTGAAAAGTAACAAGTTCTTTCGGAATGAATTTCCTTATTTTTCCATAGTTTGATGTTGGAGTGGTAGATTTTGCTGACTATACAAAAATTTGGTTGATTTTTCAGGAAACCACAGAATTTTACTTAAATCTATGAATTCTCCTGGGAAAATTAAAGATTCCCCATATACTAGTTGGGCTGAAATTGCACTTAACTCTTCTCTCGGAGCATTTCGTAGGCTTTCAAAGAATGATGAAACTGCTCAGTAGGGCCATTCGTTTGTTTGTGGTTAAGCAGTAATTCTATGCAACTGAACACCGAGGCTTTGAGCCCGAGATGTCCAGAGTGCCGATGTTAATTAAGAGCCTGTCTGACGAAATATCTAACGGAAAATGCATGTCAGAATAAATGATGTGATACCAAAAGTGGTGCAATGGTACAAGTAAATCAACGTATGTATAGCAAAATCTCTTCTGAGGAATCTGAATTGTTTCTAAAGGAGGTTTCACATGTTTTAGTACATTCGATTGCTGACAGTCTGTGAATTTCTTCTTCATACATTGTCATACAAATTTTTCCGCTACCAGCATCTGTGTTGACTCGATCCCAGGAAGAAACAAATTATGCAAAATTTCAAAAACTTCGCGATTGGTTTTTTTAGAAACAATAGGCCTTGGATCAGAAATAGAAATGGGCTGAGTAAACTGAAAAAATGCCCACCGAAGTCCGAGCCCATCTATTTCAAATTTTCAGCCCATTTTGAGCTCATACTTAAAAAAATGAAATGCAGAGCATTTAACGAAATAGAATGGATACAATTTTATCAGTAAAATATCGAAAACAGGTCCTCTTGATTCACTTCTCTTTTATTCATTGATGTTACTTTAGAAAAATGGTTATAATTTAAAACATGCAGGCATAAACTTATTTTTTTCATTAGTGGGCCTCCAAATAATTCTATATTAACTCAATTTCATGCACTTGTATATCTATTACTTCGCTAGAAGCTTTTAGATTTTTCGAACAAATTTTAAATGAATTTCTTTAAAATATTGACAATTTATGTTAGTAGAAAACTTTATGTAATGTCTTGTACAAAATACATATTTTTTCTTGGATATCCAAGCGATGTAAACCTAAACTAAGATTTTATTAAATATATTCAAATGATAATTTTTCTGAGATTAATATTTTAATTTAAATAAAAACGTTTCGACTATATTGTAGTCATTGTGTGTTTACAAATTGTTTAAAAAAATAATTTACAATATACTACATATACGTATAAATATACATATAAGTGTATGCGCATCATGTTTTAAGTATTTAAGAAAAGCCGCTAGAATTCCTAAAATAGTTAATTTAATATTTTAAGGCATCTAGGTTGATGTAAACCTGGATTTACCCAGTGCTATAATTTATAATGCACCTATGCTATTCAGAGCTTATATAGACGCTAAAATTTTGTCTTCAGCACTTCCATGATATCTTAAAGATTCTATGTTAATTTTATACGGGCCAAATAATCAGAATTAGCCAAGAATGCTAGGAGGCAAGAAAACACTGGTTGTCAGAGTCGTTTGAAATAATACTTCCTTTTAGATTAGTGCAAGACCTATTGCTAACGAGCTATCCTGGTAGCCTAGGAATTACTTTGAATTCTAACTACTATCCATCAATTAATAATTTTCTTTATGAAAACATGTTGGCACTGGTAATAAGTATATTTTATGGAGCAAAACTAAATATTGAATCATTAACACAAACTATCAAGCCCATTTTGGCCATTAAATTTCAGCCCATACTCAGCTCAGTCCAGCCCAATTCCATCTTGGCCTTGGATACCCTAGCAAGATATCACATAACAGTAGACCGTTTTCTGAAATTAGCATTGTGGCTATTTCTGAATTGGGTATTGCTGTTTTGTAATAGTGAACGTCATTGCACTTTTTTGATCCCTAGACATTTTATAGTAATCAATTCCAACTCCTGTAGTACCAATATATGATGAGCAAGACAAGCAATCAGCAACTACGTTTTCTTTCCCTAGCAAATGTCTAATATCTGCTATAAGCTCCGATATGTATTATAAGTGGCATTGTTGTCTTGCTGACCACACATCCGATTTCTTGGCTAATGGCCTTCTAAGGCTTTATGCTGAAAAATGTAAGCGGATGCCATTTGTTAGTAACAAACTACTAAATAAAAGCGTCCGATAGCAGAGAAATTGCGGCATCATATTTCGAGTGAACAAGTAATGTAGCATTAACTGGCATAAATGAATGATAGAATTTCCTCAATCCATTTATGAATCTTGGAGTTGTTCGTAATTGCTAATAGAGAATGCAAAGTTGTGTAAGCATTAGGAATAAATCGATGACAGAAGTTCAACATTCCTAAAAATTCCTGAAGAGACTTCACATTATCAGGTTTATGAAAATTTTTTTATCGTATCAACCTTGTCGTGAGGATATTTTTGGGGGTTATACAATGACACAAAATTCAGTTACTTAACACTGAAGATGCATTCTTCAAGATGAACTGCTAATCCATATTTTTTAGTTGAGTGCACACCAGGGCAGTTTTTGGTAAAATTTTACTGGGTGGGTAAAGAGCTTAATGAAATATTTATTCAACAAAACCTGTCTTTATCAACCTCTGCTTTGGACGACCACTACGGTAATTGATGCCTTGATCACTTAAGTTAAGTCTTATTACAGTTGACAAACTGTTTAATCCTACCTCCTATACATGGTTTGTGCGCTGAACACCTCTTTTAAATAACTTCATAAATATAGTAACATACGTATGAGGTGATCTCTTAAAGTGATTCACTAAAAATAACAAAAGGAGAAATGACATATTTATTGCTGTCACTACTTTACTAAAATAAATTTATAGGTTCATTTCACTGGGTGGGCAATCTAAAATACTGAGTGGGCAATTGCCCACCCAGTTTCTATTTTAAAAAATCCCCTGGTGCACACGGATTTGATTTGCTGTCAAGGAAATATTAATATATTATTATATTTAAATAATTGTCCCAAGAACTTGGTGGTAACTCGTTATCAAATTGATTTTTGAGAAAATTACTTTGTTTTCAAGAAAGCTTGAAAAGTTTTGAATATACGAAATCGATTGTCAGTCATTGAATCATTAAGAAGTTGATAATCGCCACAAGGCCACCAACTACAAGTGCCATTTTTCTTAGCTATCGTATGAAGGGGTGAGGTCCATGATGGGCTTTTTGACTTACGAATATTTCCCATTTTTTCCATTTCTCTGAATTATTTTTTTGCAATTGATAGCATTTCAGGAGATATCTGACGGGCTCTTGCAAATGTAGTTGCACCTAATAAAGCGAGACTAAATACATGTAATGCAACTGCCCATTCCGATTCTGACATTTCAAAAGCATTGGTTAAGAATTTCTTCATAGCAGAAAACTTATTAGTAGTCGGTGGTGATGTTAACAAGGAAACGGCGATTGCAGAAACAGCGTAAAAGTATTGTCTCATAATCTGTCATCTTACGGATTGCAAATTTAGCTTCGGGTTGAGCAAGCCACACAGCGGGAATTGTAGTCCAAAATGCCGGGAGCTTAATAGCAATAGCATCCAAATTGTTACAATATCATTGTAGGCTTTCAGGATCACCAAAGAAGTTCACAGATACAAGCGAGAAACTAGCAAGAAGTGTGTATTAAAATAACTGAATAATTGAACAAATCTCAAGTTTAAATACAAAAGCAAATAAATATTGATCTATGTTTTCATATATGTTAATAAAACGAAAGTGTCACGCGGTGTGATGGGAAATCCACAATCCAAATGGAGGATGTAATTGCTTAACATATGCAACTTCCACAGTACAATATATATTAATTTCGAGATGCTTAAAATACCTGTAATTGACACAATAGCAATCAATGCTGTTTGAACAAACTCTTGGGCACCCATAACTTCAACGTAAATATAGACTTGCTACTCATGCGCGTGAACGTTAAAATTGATGTTAGATGCAATTTTTAGCAAAAATATTTTTAAACAGATTGATTAAGTGCTCAAAACCTATGTTGACAACGTATTTATAATATTCCATTTTTTCATACGAAATATAATCTTATGCAGAAATCTAAACCTGAAATTTTGAAGCAATGTCTGATTTTAAATTCAAGAGTTGTGAAAAAATTTATTTCTGCGAACGTCAAAAAATTAAAATGAATTCTGCAGGCATAATGACGAAATTTGATTAAATTTTTGTTTATATATCTTAAATTCAATTAATTTCTTTATCATTTTTAGAGACTTTAAGCGTTTTCAGTATCTATTTAGCATTTTAGGGCACCTACACATCAAACTGAAGGGCATGTATACAAGGAGTGAATGTATTCAAGCAATTGCAAAGTCAATTAGTGTCAGTGGGAAAAGCGGATATTTAAATCATGAATCTTTCTAGAATAAATGAACTTTTGAAATATTTATTAAATGTAATGAAACAAGGAATATATAACTGTAATTTGCATTATAGGCGTTGCAATAAGCAATTACTATGTTTACTGCAATAAATGTTCCAATGTCTTTCGCAAATTTTGAGATTCATGGGTAGGCCCTTGTATCTACTTAGACATGATATGATATTTTTATCCAGAGCAAATATTGCAGCACAATCTACAAATAATTAACCCATTTTTACGAAAAATATCTAAATATTATATTGAAAATTTCATGATAACAAAAAGTTGTATTCACATAATTTTGGAGGATGTTACCACGGTAACTGCTTTAGTTTCGGTGTAGGCCATTAAACCATCCATTCCCAATTCTCGACCTATACCAGACATTTTATAGCCACCAAATGGTAGTTGCGGTGAACCATTTAAGAAACCATTTATGTAAACTTGTCCTGCCAATAACTGAGAAGAGAGCGTAATAGCTTCATCTAAGTTATCTGTACAAATAGCTGCAGAAAGCCCATATTGGGTGTCATTGGCACGATCGATTACTTCCTCAAGACTAGAATATTCAAAAATTGACTGAACTGGTCCAAATATTTCTTCTTTCGCAATGGTCATTTCGTCTGTAACATTGCTAAAGACAGTTGGTTCTATGAAATATCCAACATTTCTATGCTTTTTGCCACCTATTTCAAGTTTAGCTCCTTCTTTAACTCCCTTAGCAATATAACCCAAAACTTTCTTCATTTGGAATTCACTTATAAGAGGGCCTACTTTTACATCTGACTCAAATTGTGAGCCAATTGTGTATTCATTAATCTGGAGTTTAAGCCTTCTTATAAACTCGTCAAATACTGACTCATGCACAAACGTTCTAGTCAATGCACAGCACACTTGTCCAGAATTAAAAAAGCAAGCTCTTAATGCTAGGGACGTGGCTATGTCTAAATTTGCATTTTTGCAAACGATGAATGGTGCTTTACCACCCAGTTCTAGTGTAACCTTTTTGAGATTGCTATTTCCTGATGCTTTTTGTATTAGACGTCCAACCCTAGGAGACCCGGTAAATGATATTTTATCAATATTTGGATGCATGCTCAAAGCAGCCCCGGCCGTTTGCCCTTGTCCATTTACAATATTTACCACTCCTGGAGGAAACCCAGCTTCTCTCATCAGTGCAGCATTTTGCAATGATATTAATGGAGTGAGTTCCGATGGCTTATAGACAATAGTACATCCTGCTGCAATGGCGGGTCCTAACTTATATGTATCAATTATTAACGGAACATTCCATGGTGTAATTGCCCCAACTACACCAACTGGCTCATAAATTGTGTACGCCATCACATTTCCATTGACGGGAATAGTTTGACCTTGAATTTTATCAGCAGCGCCACCGTAATATCTTAAGATCTTAATGCATTCTTCAACAGAATATATAGCAATGTTAAAAGGTTTTCCAGTATCCAATGCCAACAAAGTGGCTAATTTTTCTATGTCACGTTCATAGAGATCTGCAAGTTTGTGCAGTAGAAAACCGCGTTGAGAAGCATCCATTTGTCTATATTTTGAGCCTCTTTTGAAGGCAACTCTTGCTGCTTGAACTGCTTTGTCTATATCACGTTCATCCCCTTCTTGCACTCTAGCAATTACTTCTTCTGTCGATGGGTTGATTGTTGTAAAGGAATTTCCACTGATGGAGTCCACCCATTCGTTATTTATAAAGAGCTTCGTGTATTCTATTTGGAAGTTTTTAACAGGTTTGTAGGATTTCATTCTAAATTCAAAGTATTACTCCACAAAATTTAGTAACTTATCTATACATACTATTTTGTTGGAAATATATGGATCAAATTTCTTACAGCATTAAATTCCTGATGTTAAAATATTATTATAAAATAGTCAATTAAAAAGGTATGCCAATTATATTTAACACTTAGAGTAGACTTTTATTATATTATTAAATTTTCCACTATAATTTATTTTAGTAATAGCTTACCTTAGTAGTTTAGTGCTCAAATTAATATTTAAAAGATAAATTTGTGTAAGGTGCATAATGCATCGATTATGACATAACATATTAGTTATTTTTAGAGTAAATGCTAAAACAGAATTTTTATTTGTATGTTGAACCAGAAATTTCACCCAACTATTTACAATGAACACCTCTCAGTAAGGTAAATGTGATTTCCAATGGAAAAGAATTATTGTATTCAACAATAGACAAAATTTAATGTAGCTAAAATCGTTAGTTAAGATGTATTTGTGTTTATGTAGAAACTAAATTTTCCCTTAAAATATATTTTTTGTACTTAACACTAGAACAGTTCACATTTATTTTAAATTTACACTATAAACTCCTTATAAGAATTTAGTTTTGTAATTCTTAGAAAATCAATATTTTGGGCATCAAAAGTCGCTTAAAAATTATGGTTCTAAATTATTCTGAGCTAAGATAATAGAATTTAAAAATGATTTTAAAGACAACGACTTATTAAGTACTTTGGTTAAAATGATTTACTGTTTAAAGAAAAAACTGCTGAAACAATGAAAGAATCAATGGAACCTTCGAATTTGAATATTGCAATTCCTTTTGTCCCATAAAATCAAAGGTAATCATGAATAAGAAATTTTTGTATAAATTAATAATAAAAAATGAAAAGTCATTAGGAAATTAAAGCACTCTAAAACTCATGTATGACAGCTTACTTTGCGTATCAATGCATAGTTATAAAATAATGAAATAATGAATGTATTTGAATTTTTAAACCTACATTTTGTATTTTTGAATTCATAAGAACTTGTGTATACTAACCAGCCTGATCTTACCTTTCTTTATTGGCTTAGTGATTTGTTATTACTTGTGTTAATTTTGCAAACAGTATTATCAAATATTTGTTTGTCTTGTAGAATTCAAAAGCCAGGTATTTAAATAATCTCAGTCGTTGAAATATGAAGAGAACTTCATTCATGTTTATATTCAATGGATAACTAAGACTAAGTTAACATATATAGAAGTTGGAAATAATTTTTTTCGCAGGAAAACATTTCTTTCAAAAAATTGATCTTCAACAAATAATACTTAATAAACACCGATGTATAGTTTTATTGATAAGATAGGATGATATTCAAAAACAAAATGGGAGAAAAGTATACCATAAATATGTTGATAGTTGAAGGATTGTACAATTGACATTTGTAGTCAAATATTTCATTTTCAAAATCCTAGACAAGGTTTAAATTCAATCGTATGCTTAAACTCACGCCTTTACATTTTAGTGATAATTTGTACTTTAGAATTTGCGAATATTGTAAAAAGCAAACTGGGCTTTTAAAGTCCTAAAATATTAAGAAATTGACAAAGAGTTATAGTGTGAAGATATTTATGAGAATTTACACCATAAGTCGATTATATACTAACTTAGTTTTGCATGTATTGTTCTGCTTATATGATTATCCTAGTGTGAATCACAAATGCAGGCCTTGGTATTCCATTTATCTTACTTTGATGAAAAACATAATAATGAGAATACCATTAACCTATGAGTTAATGATAAAAAATCTAGATACATTATACAAACAATTTAATGAAAATGTTTATTTTCACAATTACATAAACAATATTATCAATATAAATTTAAAAACACTAGCTTAAATACAATATATAATACAGCGACGTAGCCACGAGAGAGGGGGCTCAAGTGGGGCTAAGCCCCCACTGAGAGGTTTGCGAGCCCCTCCTGCAGCATTTTTAAAGAAATATTTTTTATCTCCAAGACAAGTTCACCCGAAGCTAAATATACAACACTTGATATTGAAAATGAAACTAGAAATGTTGACTAGAACAGTTCAAATTAGCAACGGTATTATTTACCATTGTTATAGATAGAATTATGGATAAGAACTATGAAGAGATTGAAGCCTTGGTAAACAGATTTACTGAATTTAGCTCAACATAGTCTATTGTACGAGAACATCGCTACTAGAACTTTGGCCAATTGTGTGACATTTTTGGCAAAATCTTTGCAAAGAAATTCAGGTTTTTGACGAAATTGTCTCACAATTGCATTGTTGAAATCAATTTCCGTTGTTCAGAATTATTTTTTCCAATTTCAAAGCTTTAGACAAATTTTAGGAATCAGATTTTTGTCAAGTTGTATTAGTGGTAGCTGGTAAGCTGAAAAGATTAACTTTGAAGACATAGCTAAAAATTAATCTATGCTAAATTTAATGCCAACCTTGATGCATATTTTCATTGGCAGGCTCATGATTTATTTGTTACTATCACCGAAATTAATTTTATGCTATTTCACATTTTGCTACAAAGGTTCTAACTTTAATTTATATTGCATCCAAAGTTTCATCAGCTGTACAAGCCTATTCACCAAGAAATATTGAGAATTACATAAAAATATAATGCAATCAAAATTCAGGGACTCAAACTAAAAAATTAATGGATAACCTAGTAATCAGTCTAGAAAATGAAGTGGTCACCAAGTGTTGCTTGCACTTATTTTCTGATTTATATGAAACAAATTTTATTTGACTTTGTCTGCCAGACTGCTAATTCAATTGAAAATGAATTTGAAAGTCATTTTAATGATAATAATTTACACTTGGCGAAATTCATTTGCTCACTTTTTCATGGAAGGATTTTTTGAAACTGTCTATAATCGTTCTAAGGCGCAAACTTATATTTTTTAAAAATTCTCAAGCTACTTTTTCAAAGCCTATTATGAAATTTTCAAAAAAAACCTATTGGTGAAAGTAAGACTTTTCGCTTGAAAAGATTCACTATTTTTCTTTAAAAATTCAAATTTATTAAGTAAAAGTTAAATTCTCTCCATTCATAATGTTCAGATGATCAAGATGTCAAAAGCCTATTGAAACAACTACCAGCTTTAACAGCTTTTTTTATGTAGATAGTACCCGTACCTTCAGGCATGCGGAGAGCAAAGCAAAAAATTTTTAATAGTAGGGGAAAGAGGAGTCACTTCTCTATCTTGTGGTGTTTTCAAATTTTGGATATCTTTATTAAAATTCCTTGAGCAGTTTAAGGTTTAACATCAAGTCTAATTGGTCTAATTGGGTTTATTAGAACTAAATATTTCAAGACTACAAGGAGAAAAATGGCTTATTTCTTCACGTTATTATGTAACCGAAGGTCACTATTTCAAAACGTTCAGGGAGAGCCCTGATCGACAATTCATGAAATATATCAGACCTGATGGGACTTGGTTTGCACCATTTACATTTATATCAAAAATAAACTGCCCACAAGGTTTGGCTTATTTATCATTTGAAAATGAACCTCTCCCTCAAATTGCTATTAATGATTTATTAAAGTTTGAAAAGAAAATCTTTGGTTTGCATTTGATTATATTCCTATTCTTCAAGTCTTAATTTTTTGAGGAAAATTATCAGCAAGCAATTATCACTAAGTCAAATATCCCACCTAAAAATGTGTCAGCCGTTCCTGGAGACTTAGCCTAGCTACGTCACTGATCTAATAAGTCCAATTGAAAATGTATCACAATTTGCAAACAAGGTTTTCTAAAGATTGCTAAATAACGGTAAATAATATGTTCTTTTGTTAATGTAAATCTAAGCAATACATGTTTCATATATATAAAAACATTTTGTTTTGTTGGTATATTTATTGATGGTTTGTGTTGGTTCTCTAGAATGCTTAGAATATCAAGAACTCAAAAGTAGATTCAGTAATCAGTAGGACTTTTATGTGCTTCAAAACTCTAGAAAGTCACGAGCATTTCTTTCAATGTCACTCAATTTCATAATAATAATAAATTTAATATACGTGTATCTTAAATATAAGTATTTTAAATATCTGATCGCTTCGCTTAATGGTAATATTTAGGTTAATGCAAGCACATATGTTTGAAATTCAATACAAGATGAATAATATTTTAAGAATTTATACAATATACCTTCAAAAATCCAAGCCAAAAGAATCTTTTTGTACATAATTTATGAAATAAAGGGTAATCAAAATGTATTGCCAAAACAAGTTAAATTACATTTAAATTTTGCAAAATTTAGCAAATTGCCATACTAATTTAGAATTTCAATTGAATTTTTTCACAAAATTATTGGTTAGTCTTATTTTTAATTTAAGAGTTCGCACTAAATTTTATATAACAAATTTCAAAAATATAGGAATAATATTAATTTGGGACTATTTAGAATATTCAGAATATTGAAGTCTCAAATCAGTTTTTATATAATTACAACTCATACTTTAGAAATCTATGACCAAACAATCGCAACAATAGGTTTTTCTAAACTCAAATATGCATATTTGTAATTTACTTATTGCCAACTAAAGGCTAAAAAATAGAAGCCAGTGGCGCACGCAAGGAGGGTGGAATGCCCCACCCTCCCTCAGGTTTTCAAAAGTGATTTTGACTGGCTAAATAAAAACAATTCAGTAAAAAAATGAAAAATTTAAAATCTAAGGTCGTGAAATTCATTTTTAGGGTCTATTTCCTCAATATTTTTAAAAAAAATTTGTGGTCTTCGCCCCGCTTTTGGTCAGAAAATCCTGCATACGCCCCTGATAGAAGCAAAAAACATAAAAAATATAATAGTTGCGATATGCTCTACATGCATTAGTGTTCAAAAAATTATGATAATTCAAATGTAATCTATGCATTAATAAAATAGCGCATGTGTTATTTTGTGTGTCACACTTACAAGCGTTGTTTTAAACGCTTAAATCGCCGTACCTACTTGTTCGATTTCGATGAAATTTACACCATCTGATAAGAAATTTCTTTAAGAATTGCATGTCCTATTATTCATTACGTTTAGTCCACGGAGTTGATAGGTAGCATACGAAAAGTCAGGATGTTTAAAGGCGTTAATGTCAAACATTATAGTGCTATTCAAACGTTCTCTAACTAGGAAGAAAACATCTCGTGTAATTTACATAGGTTCCGCTAGTCTGTGAGATTGGTTACCACTAGCGTTTATGCTAACGAAATCCTGTGCGCTTAAAATGTAAGGCTATATGTTTTACAAAACAGTATTTACAAAACCAACTGGTTAGTGTTTGCAAAATTTTCAAACACAGTCTAACAAATTTTGGAGAAATGAAGCGGATTGTTCTGTACATACTGCTGATTATAATTTATGGAAATATATTTGCTGACTCCCACAAATCCTACTTTGCTAATTTGGAAGCCTCAATGTCGGAGATAAATAAGAAAGCAGGTGGTCGTGCAAAAGTAAGTTTATTGGATAATCTCGAAAAGACAGTACGAAATACGATTTCAAAGAAAAGCAAAAAATTTAAGAGTGAGTTCATATCATATTCCTGAAATAGATACATTGGTGTGTAAATTAGCCTTAGATTTGTGAAAATATTATTTTATTTGTACACTTATTTACAGCTTATTTCATCAAATGAGTATTTTAAAAATATAATTGTTAATTGTATCTTGATGATAGCCATAGATTTAACTGTAAAATGCAAAAAACATTACTAAAAATCAGTCGGAACATGCAATAATGATAAGACCAAGGCTAATCAATTTAGCATAATATATTATTCGTTGTCATATATTATATAGCTACTTTTTGTTTGTTCATTACACTCTACGTATGTGCCCTTGCATAAACTTACGAACTTGCACACTGCTTGTACACTACAACTATTTCCAAAATCGTAAATATAGATATTATAAAATAAATCAATTATTATCACTATCTTTCCCAACTTTACTCACAAGTTTCCAGTGAGTCTGAGAGCTTTCCTCAGAATAACAACTGTCCCAATAATGGTACTTTTTGCACAAACCATTTCCATTTTGGTAATTTTGAACTCTCCGGATAGCTCCAGTTTGTGTTTATATTGGGGCTACATAAACTTCCTTCAACTCATTAATACTACAATCTTTCTTTTCCCAAGTCATTATCTATGTCTACTTTTTCATTGTCCTTGTTTCCACATGCATGTCATTTTTCACAGCTGTCTAAGACGTTTACTATCTTATTTAACTTCCATTACTATGTCTGTTCTTGTTTTAATTACTTTGCTAACTGCATGTTGAATTCCTGCAGTATCATAACTTTCCCTTGGCATATTGTCATTCCAAAAATCTCCTCATTCTAAGCCATATTGTCTACTCATCTATTTTACATCCAATCTTGGCATGCATGAATTGTACTCTGTCTACTCACACCCCATTATTAAATCTAGTATAGTCTCCACTTTTTCTTACTTGGCTGCATTTGTCTCTTACCTAAGCTCTTCTTTACATGTTTTTCTACCCAGTTTGTCCTAACTGCTTGTTCCTGTCCAGTCATAATCAGTGCCTCTTTCTCTTAAGTTCTGCTTTCTTTAGCCACCTATTTTCTGTATTCGTCTGGTATTCCTGATGCTTTGCCTTTTGACTATGGTTTATCTGGCTCTATACTATATTGATATGCTTTTTTCATCTACTGCCGTAGCCTTTCCAAAGCCCTTACTTACCTCTATCTATAATCCCTTAGATTATTTTTTCTTGCATATTCCTTCAATTCTAGTGATTCTGCTTCACAACTCAACTCTCAACCCTACCATAATGCCTTCAATCTATTCACATCAAAACAAAGTCTGAATGCCCTTCGTCGCTAGTAATTTTCTACGTTCCCTGGCTAGTTCTCTTAATTCATTCTTACCCCAAGTACAGTAACTATTCCTGCAGAGTATTTCAAAACTGGTATAGCCCTAATATATGTTGCCTTGATGCTGACTTCATTTCAGGAGTACTTTCTTTACTCTCCTCATGTATTCTAAGAAACGAAAAATCCTTCAATAAATATAAGATACAATAAAGAACGGGTGTGCAACATTATTTGTAAGAGAGCCACCTAAGAAATTTTGAGTACATGGAGGGATATATTGTAATCACTTGTTACTCAGGCTCACAATAAAAACGCATGCTGCCATATATGCACACAAATACAAATTACATATATTTAAAAAAAAGGAAATATGACTGATCTTTAATAAGGTTTATTGGTATTACTTCTGAAAAACAGAAAGCAGTATCAAAGTCATTTTTAGACGGCACATAGGACCACCAGAAAAGGTTGACAAACCGGATTTGACCAGAGCCTCGCCAGTTTTACACCTCAGCAAAAGAATTCTTCATAAAAAAACTACAAATACAAAATATCGACAGCAGTTAAAAAACCTGATAAATTGGCGTTGCCATTTGCAAGAATATAGCATACTATCCAGTGTCTTAAATATTTTGAAAATTTTGTAAATAGTGTATCCATTTTCTTATACCATAAATATGATTTAATCTGACTTGCACTCAGCTCACGCCGCTTTTCTCTATCAATTCTGAATACTTGTACTCTTTCTTGATCTATTGAATTTGCTAAGACTACGTGTCTCTTATCAAGTGATTGTTGCACACTTACATAATATGAACTCCAACGTAGGTGATTCCCCTTGACTTATGTTCATACTACTGGTTTCCTGCTTCTAACTAACGCTGCCTACTCAAATCCCAGTATAACATACGTTCTACTTTGTCACACTTGAACTCTGCTATTAGATGATCTACTGCTTCTACATGAAGAAGAAGGAAAATCTACATTCAGAAATTGTTTTAACAATAAATAGAAATACTGATAACAAATTCTGAAAGCGTCAAGAAAGTAATACAAAATTAAATAAAAAAAAGAAAACAACGAATATTTACAAATAAAAAATGGTTAACTTGGGCTATGTCGATTGCTAGTTTCTATTAATATAGTAATCAGGATTATAAAATTTATTAACCTCGTCATTTCAGTTTTTTATATTATACGTGCTAAAGTATTTTTTAATATTAATTTTAAAGCTTAATATATTTTGGTAATTCATTCCATATATTTATATCTTTCTTACAGAGCCAACACTCATAACTTGCCTAACCCTAAACTTGATATTTTTTCTTTTACAAAATTACCAATGTCGAAAGCTTCATTAACTAAGCTAGTGAACATACCAAAGTTTTGCAGTTTCATATGTTAAGTTAAGAATAAAATAAGAAAGGATATTCTTTATTCAGATAATATTTTCAATTACAAGACTGGATATTATCTGAATAGCATTAAGAATGATACAAATAACTATATTTACAAACAATAACAAAACTACAAAATCTGTTCTATTCAGGCTATGGAAATTAATTGCGCTTTATTGTAAAATTTGAATCCTAGTCATAATTTACCGAAAATGAATTTTTCTTTCAACATAAATGCTTTCAAATTTCTTTTAAAGTTAATTTCACTCATTATCATTTTAATTTCATTTGGTAATCGATTCCAATTGAGAATTATAACATTAATAAGACTTTTGCTTGCATTTTTGTACGAAATTTAATTCTAGTATAATGATTAGTTCTTATATTGCGCTTATGACAAAAGTTTGTAAATGATATTGAATTATAAGGAGGTAATTGATTTGTTATTTTAAAAAACTTGATCAAAACATTAAAAAAAGTTGATTTGGAAACATCATGGAGGACAAAATGTAATTTCTTGTTTTGGAGGAGTTTTTCTGACAAACATTCAATGCCCATTTTAATTGTGTTGTAAGTTTCTTTACTAATGATTCATATAAATTTGAAAAAAGTGTATTTGCATAACAGAAAAGAAATAAAAATATTAAGAAATCGTATGTAGTACGGTTGTCTTATCGAACTTAGGACAAATAGATTAACAGGACAGCCAGGAAATATAATAGTGTAAGAAAATAAGTAGACTTGGAAATTATGGCATGCAAATTGTTTTATATTTTAACTTTCCACTATAAAAAACACCCAAAATCATTACTTTGTTATTTCTAGTTTCAAAAGCATATGTAATTTTCAAGGTCGTATGAACTGCTACAAAAATATACACTGAGGCGTAAAAGTTCTCATTAAGTTTTGTACCTCTTTCCAAAGCATTGAATTAACATATAAATATATAATGTCCACAACGTACCATCTGCATGGATGAATTTTATAATTTTATTACGAACCTTTCAATGGTTAAGGTAAACCTACTTATTTTAGAAAATTCAGTTTACTAAAGGTAAATTTTTGATGAAGGTGTAAAATGCAAAAAATTTAACGAAACACGTGGATTGATGGTAGTAGTATCTCTAGAATTGCATTTCTAGTCAATGATTAGATTAACTACTAAAAGTTATAATCCCTAATCCTCAAAGCATTAATTTCATCTCTGTGGTTTTCATTCGAAAATGAGTTTTTAGGTAAAACAAAACAGTTCAAATCCAGCTGACCTCAAGTTTAATGAATATATGAAAGAAAGAAATACCCTAACTAGTTAAATTCTTGTAAAAAATTATATGGATAAATTAATCGCATAATTGAATTTTATTTATTAATTTCTGTTGTTTTTAAAGCAATTATATGAGAAATGACTCGAAAAATGTTTTTGACAAGATCTGGTTCAAGTACAACGGATTTTATCTGATTTGTCTTCTTTCGTGGCCAATGCTCACATTTAGCGAGAGTTGTTGTGGAGATTTTGCCAAAAATGGTGCGCTTGTTTTTTCTATAAATATAATCTTTTAGCATTGGCCGTTCCTTTTATAACGTTCTAGAATAATGAACACTGATTTTAGGTCTCAAATAAATGAAAACATTTTTAATTTAAACATAGGGTACAAAATGGAAGTTTATTCATCAAATTAAGTCTAATTAAAGTCAAAGAAAATTAGAGAATAACTTATATAAAACAGAATTCTGATAGTCTCAAACAATCAAATCAATTTTTCTTTAGACTTGATAAAATCAATGAATTAGAAAACATTGTTAAGAAACTTGATACCAACAAATCAACCGCTTCTTATAATCTCCCATTTTTTATTATTAAACGTTTTTCTCCTATTTTTGGAAAACAATTGTTAGTCGCATTTAATCAATGTATTATTGATTGTGAATTTTCAGACTTACTAAAAAAATCAGATATAACTCCTATATATAATAAGGTGACCTAAACGCAAAAACTTATAGACCAATTTGTATTACACATCCCTTTAGCAAACTCTTTGAAAAACTGTTGTATATTCAAATAAACGCATTTCTAAAATCTGAAAACATCCTATCGAATAAGCAATTTGGTTTTCGTGCTGGGCATAGCACCCAGGACGCAATTTTATCGATCACACAACAAATTAAGTCTAATATATCTCATAATAACTGCAGTTATGTAGCATTACTAGATTTAAGTAAGGCATTCAATTCAATGAATTTCGATATCTTGCAAGACAGGCTTATAAATTATAATTTTGGTGTTAACTCAATTAATTTAATCATGAACTTCTTAAAAAATAGACAGCAGCACTTAATATTAAACAGTAAAAAATCAAGATATGTTACGACTGACCGTGGGGTGCCCCAAGGTACTGTACTTGGCCCTATTTGCAATCTTTGTAAATGATATAATAAAACATGTTAAAAACAGCGACATTTACCAATATGCCGACGACACATGCCTAATAAGTACCGCAAAAAATGCTTTTGATGTTACAAAAAACCTCCAAACAGATATAGAAAAATTAAACAATTATTTTACAAATAATCAACTGAAACTAAATATTGAAAAAACTCAATTTACAATTTTTTCACCGAAGGCACAAAGAAATCTAATAAATGATATAGAACTAAAGATAAATAATGAGTCAATAAAGCAAAGTGAATCAGTCAGCTATTTAGGAGTGGAGATAGATACTGAATTAACATTTGAAAAATTTCTNTTAAAAAATAGACAGCAGCGTGTAATATTAAACAGTAAAAAATCAAGTTATGTTACGACTGACCGTGGGGTGCCCCAAGGTACTGTACTTGGCCCTATTTTATTTGCAATTTTTGTAAATGATATAATAAAACATGTTAAAAACAGCGACATTTACCAATATGCCGACGACACATGCCTAATAAGTACCGCAAAAAATGCTTTTGATGTTACAAAAAACCTCCAAACAGATATAGAAAAATTAAACAATTATTTTACAAATAATCAACTGAAACTAAATATTGAAAAAACTCAATTTACAATTTTTTCACCGAAGGCACAAAGAAATCTAATAAATGATATAGAACTAAAGATAAATAATGAGTCAATAAAGCAAAGTGAATCAGTCAGCTATTTAGGAGTGGAGATAGATACTGAATTAACATTTGAAAAATTTCTCTACTGAATAAGATTCAAAAAATGACTGCAGGCATAAATATCTTTATCACTTACGCAATGTAATATCAAGCAATTATCGTAAACAACTAATACATGCTTTCTGTTTATCTCATTTTCAATGCTGTTCTTTTCTTTTAAATAAACTAAATTCGAAACATCGTATGCTTCTATCAAAGACATTTAATTGGTGTATAAAAACTCTAAACTTTGCACAAAAGCATGACGAAGCATCAGTATATCGTAATAAATATAAAATATTATCTCCGTTCTATCAAANCATATGCTATCTATCTTATTTAAATTCAAATCTCTACAAACATCTCTCCTTTTCCTTAATGACTATATTAAATTAAATTCCAATTGGTAGTAATACTAGATGGCATTTGAAAAATGATTCTGTACCTTCTAAGCAGTAAGGGATTCAAAATATTTGGCAGTGTTGTATTATGAAAATTGTCATAAAAGAAACATAAGAATAACACTGAGAGTATTGCAGGAACATTTTTGGGTGTGGCAATTTAGGGTATTAAAAATAAAAAGTTGGGGGCAATATGGGACAGAGGCACATACAGGAACATGGAGCAGGGTACTAATTTATGGTGCGGCTGGGGCATTTTGCAAAAAATCTTCCCAACTTCCATCACCGAACAGAACTTCTATCTAGGCCAGGCAAATAATATTTAAGGAAAGAATAGACATAATAAATGAGAGTGAAATTAAAAATTTATTTTTCTAATTCTATATATAATATATAGACAAAAGCCAAACATATAAAAGTGAAAGGGTACATCATGCGGCCATTATTGAGGTTGAATAAAAACTATGTTTCTAGTTGACAATAAACCTAAGTGAGCTAATGCCCGTATTCCACAGATTTTCCATCATTTAGGACGATATGAAGTAAATGGATTTTGAATAATTGTATGTGGCGTTGCGGGTTCAATTAGTGGTGCTAACATATTCACTTAATAAATCTATTACTTACGAACTTAGGCGGTACTGCATTGTGTTTGATATTCTAAGAAATACTTGAGAAACAAATTATCTTAATTTTGCTTTAGTAACTTACTTTTTCGTGCTTAGGAATAAAATTTCGTGGTATTTTGAGAAGATAATATAAAAATTCACATACTACTAATCAGAACATTTGCATAACAAGAGGTAGGTAAACTTTGAACATTTTCTAAGCATATTTTAGACTAATTGGATTTCAGTACAAGTCTTTGTTTGAAAGTGAGTTTTTGAATTTATCAAAAAGTCTATCCTAAAAAATTCAATTTTTCGATCGGTACGAAGCGACGTTGCTTGGGGTATGAACTCAATTGGACAGGTTACATATGGGCAATTAAAATGTCAGCAACCTTTCAGTATCTATTCGGAGTAAAAAATTATGTTTCAAATTTGCAAAATGTCACGAATTACAAAATTGTATTTTCAAATTTCTTAAAACTTGAAATGTTGGAGAACTTTCATTAATTAACCTACAGCGCCTTGAGCATAAAAAATGTAAAATATACATGAGAATGAAAACAGTAAAGGTCTTTATAATAAGTTCATTGTTTAAGTTAAGCGACTTGGAGTTCTTAACATAAGCATCAATAATTTAGCGAAACATCTGGATTACTGAAAGTGTGCTCAGTATAGTATTATTTTACAGAACTACACACAAAACACAACCTCTCCAATTCTGCAACTGAATTTTTGCACAATATTTTCAAAATCTGTTCACTGTAGACGTATGAAATTCTCTATTAAATGAAAATCAAATTAATGTACAAATACACAAGTTTTTACTAAAGAATCATGTATTAGGATTCAGAAGACCAATTTAGTAAACCACTTGTAGGAGCAGATTTCAAAATTATTTTTTGGATATCCTTAAATTTCGGATGATGGGATCCTCGACAGAGTTGTAAAAGAACGCATTCACTTGTGGTAAGAAAACAACCCATTTGCCGCATTCGAGTCAGAGCATACTTACGATCCAACATGCTTCTTGAAGAGACTGCATCAACAACTACGTGCACCTCAACTTCTTTTTCAATAAAGTCCATAGCAGTCTGCAACACACAGGCATGCGCTTCAATGCCGCAAATGATAACAGACTTTAAACTTGGATTATCAGCACACACTTCTGGGAGACACATTGAGAACTGCGTTTTATTGTAAATCTTTTGATTATTTAATAGAGAAGATAATTCAGGAACTATGTGTCCAAGGCCTAAAAATAGCTAAAAGCGACAATAAAAGCAAACTTTTAATTTAAAAAATATAATTCTTATGATTTATGTATTAAGGGCTTTGTCAAAGTAGTTACCAACTAAGCAAACAATAGAGTACAAAAATCTTAACTTCCTCAAGCAAATGCAAAAACTTATTCGATCTTAATGAATTAAATAAGGCGTCCTGTTACTCACTGGGAAAATGGGTGCAGAGGGTACTCTGCGTTGCTACTCCAGTGATTCCGTTACAGGACATCAAATTAGGTATAAAATTCTTTAAAATCTCAAAAGATCGCAAAGAAGTCTCCAACAAATTTTTTAGAGAAATTTCACAAACAAGCCGTAATTTAGAGCAATGCTTAAGAAAGTATAGAGGTAAAAATTAACATAAAAATAAATAGAATTATCTAAAAGTGTAGAAGTTTTCCTTCTAAAACAATAACTATTGATTTTTCGAAAAATATTTCGTTTAAAAACTATTTTAATACAATTAGACTGAGTAAACATTCTATTTTCAATAAATAAAACTGAAAGGATAGTACCAAAATTAGGGTTTTCAGAAAACTATCAGTTGTACTACAGAATTAAAATTGAAATTGCATGCTGCATGCACACCTTGGGGATATTGTTCAGTGATGACTAGATCCACATCTAACACTTGGGAGGCTTGAATGAGGCGTTTCGATACAGAGACAATGTCAGCGAAATACTGAATGTTGTTTCTAAATTTTTCCTGAATGTCGCAAATAAAAACAGTGGAAGTTCTTGGAGCGAGGTAGCCTACTGATCTTCTAATCATGTCTAAATGAATGTTTAATTCATTAATTCATAGCCGAAATCATTCAAAGCTCCGAATCACATTTCATCAAAAAACAAATATTCATCATTTTAAAATTATGTAAACTACCAAATACTAAGATCATAAAAAATATATTTTAAGTAAGATTACAATCAAACAATATTTATGGATATATAAAGGAATTCTCTAAGAACGCATTTTTAAGACTTTGAATATTGCAAACAAAATGCAAAAATTTTACGGAACAATTTGTAGAGTATGCTTTAAATTGACTATAAAGTGAGAACTTAAATCCTCGCGAAAAAGTGAGTAAAAGCATTTAAATACAGGGCTTTGCGAAAGTTCTGACCCTCTTTTGAAGTTATTGCGAATCTCTATCAATTTTGTTTATAGTGTCTAATAACTGCATTCTTCCAGATTATATAACTAACTGGTAATAGTGTCTAATTTACTTAAGTTTAGAAATGGAAACAAAAAGGTTAGAGATATAAGCTCTCCTTTGCACAGGACACAAGAAATTAGACATTGTTAATTTGGAGAATGTTAGTTTGTCCACGTGAAACAGATCGCAAACAGCCTAAAGAACAATGAGAGCCTTAAAGATTGACCTCAATCTGAAATACCACAAATAATTCAACGTAAAATGTCCGAAAAGCATTTCGAAAAGATCGAACCCTGAAAATGACTGAATTTGCGAAGAAAAAGAAAATTTCAGTGACCACCACTTCAAGAGCTGTAAAAAGTGAAGGTGGGAAGAGTCTTAAAAGACTACTCCTCACTCCTGTCATGGTTCACATGCACCATGAGCGATGTTCCCTCCTTCTCAATTACAGGAAAAGTCATTGCAATCGAGTCCTCATTTTTTCAGATGAGAAGACCTTTACCATGGATCCTGTCATCAACAAACAAAATGATAGAGTTGTAAGTTTTGGCCAAGACATCTTTGACATTCGTTACGTCACCACAACAAAGCATCTGGCATCTGTGATGATGCTTGGATGCTTGGTGTTGTGGCATCCAATGGGGAAAAGATGCCACCAGTGTGGTTCAAGGGAGGTTAGAGATTGACAGGCGCTGATTACAGGGATATTTTGGCCACAAAAGTTCTTCCTTGGATCAGAAAAATCGTCAATGGTGGAAACTACATGTTTCAGCACACACGTCCAAAACAGCCCAAGACTGGATGAGCCAAAACATGACTCTCTGGTCCCCACAGTCGCCAGATCTTAATCCATTGGACTACAGCATATGACTGCATGTTGAGGGAAAAGTCTGCAAAGTTCACCACAACAACATTGAGAAGCTGAAAGCTTCTGTGAACAGCACATGGGCCCAAATGAAGAAGGACTATGTCCAGAGTGTTTGTAAGGACTTCTGACCATGATTGAACTGTGTTATTGCTGCCAAGGGCGGCTGTATTGAATAAATATGTTGTTTAGATGATAATAAAATAAAACATTACCATGGTTGTATTATTTGACCTTTTAAAAGAAATTATACACTACAGAAGATAAAATGTAAAAATGGGTAAGGACTTTTGCAAAGCCCGGTATAGTAAAAATAATAGTCAATTTCAATTAGTGAAGTAAGCATTCCTGCAAAATGATATATTCATTCAATATTTAACCAAACAAAAAATTTTTGAAATTACATCCCAATTCTAGAAGGAGAAAATTTTATAAAAAAAGTGAGAAACAGTTCAAATAAAAAAACCTCGAATTTAGTCAATTTTGAACTGATATTAGATAACATAATTTTAGACTTTATCAAAATACGACATTTTATAAAGATGAAGTCTACGATTTTGAAGAGGACTCCCAAGTTAAAAGTCCACTGGTAGGGGCAGATTGCATAATTAACCGTTGCACCTCTCTAAATCTGGGGTGATCGGCTCCTTTGCAACATTGCAACAATATACTTTCACTCGTAGTCAGAAAACACCCAATTTGCCGCAAACGCTTAAAAGCATATTTACGATCCATCATACTCCTCGAGGAAACCGCGTCAACAACGACGTGTACATCAATTCCTTTACTAATCAAATCCATTGCAGTCTGTAAAACACAGACATGCGCTTCTATACCACACAATATAACAGACTTTATATTCGGATTGTCAGAGATAACTTCTGGCAAGCACATTGTGAACTTCTTTTTATCATAAATCTTAGTTCCATCAATCCACGGTTTGAGCTCTTCAACAGTTGATCCCAATCCTTTCGGGTATTGTTCAGTCACTACAATATCTATATCCAAAATCTTAGCACCTTGTATTAATCGCTTTGTCACCTCAATAACATCGCCAAAGTATTGGATTGCTGGTCTAAATTTTTCCTGAATATCGCAAACAAAAAGTTTGGTATTATCTTCAATGATTCCAACATTTTGCATCATAGTGCACTATAAAACTGTTAATGTGACAAGATATTAGTATGCATTTAACTTTATAGCTGTGTTTACATAAGGACAGTACAGAAACACTTTGAATGCGCACTTTGCACAGTTAGTTTACAATATTGCTAACTTAAAAAACTAAATAACGAATTTTTTGTAAACAGCATACTAACTTGCCCAAGACAGGTGGCAAAGGTGCTCGAATAAATATTAACTAAATTTACATTAAAACTAACTTTTAAGGTTTAATCAAAGTAGTGGTTTGCGGGTCGTGGTTTTTATCGGTCCGAGCCCGCCCACGCGCGTTTAAAATTTGTGGCCCGCCCGTTTACATATTAAGCCACCCGCGGGCGGCCCGTTCTCTTTAATAACGATGTAATTTCTATACATTTATACATTAGCCTATATGTAAAATGTAATAGTGTAATGATAGTCCATTATTACTACCAAAAGAGTACAATTCAAACAAAAAACAACGTTTGTTCAAAAAATAAAGAATTTAGAGCCCGTTCGTGCCCGTCCACAGCCCGCAAGCCTCTAAATCAAAGGTGTAGCCATTTCATAAAGTTTATGATGCCAACAATTATATAAATTAAAAACCAAGTTTCATTACATTGGAAATAATTCTTTCAAATTATGTTGGAATTTCACACTAATATCTCTCATATTTGTAATCTAGCTGAAGTTTATGATGATAAATGTTCAAATGCTCAGCGCTTCAAAAGAAATTGTTGCAGATGCAGGATATGTTCTGTTAAGATATCGTTCTTCGGGAAACCAAGAACTTTTTTGCGACGATGCAAAAACCAGCGGTTCCCGACGTGGATCCCCACCCACCCCACCTCGCATGCTGGGCGGGTTTTAATGTCAATCCCCATGGGGAATTGCGGGGTAAATATATTATTGGTTTTTACACATTATAGTGAATATTTTTTAGTGATTTGTGAAATTTAGCACGCAATCAGTAATAAAAATAAATTCATTATTGTATTGTAAAATTCGTTAATGATGTGTATAGGGTCACCATATATGTCAGCTTTATTTTCAAGATAAACATTTTGAAGAGTTGGCAAACGTCATTACATTTTCCCCATTGCAAAAGGCAGTAAAAAGGATATTGCCCGTCTCCAGTTTATCTCCGTTTGTTGAAAGACTTTTCAGCAAAATGGGCTAATTTTATCAAAACATCTAGCAAGATAAAGCCCAATGTCTTCCAATCCATGGTTCATATAAAAAGTTGCAATCATATGCAAAATTTAATGAAAAACTGTAAATTATTCCCTGTGACTCAGCTGTACATTTAGAAAAACATTTTTGCGAAACCGATTCTGATTAAGAATATCATTATTTCGATTGTTATTTTTTCTTATGCAGTATTAAATTTCTTTATTTTATTAATTTTGTTCTTGCAGGCGGGGTGGATCCACGTATTTCATCTGCGGTGGGGTGGATTGCGGAAGTAGAATATTTCCCCGCAACAAGCCTGCCAAACTGAGATTAAATATTACATGTATGTTAGAATTATTCAGAATTGCATTTACACGGAATATAACAAATCAGTATCCAATAATATTTTTTCAATCTTCTAGTTTTGTCTGTCTTTCCTGTGCAGTATATATTCAAGTTCCACTTGGTAGGATCAGGATCGTCAGACGACGACCACGTCACAGTTTCGTCTGTCACCACAAGAATAAGCGCAATTGATACCAGCCAAATTTCTCTATATTTTCAACTACACCATTCCTGGAATTAATAAGTGAGCCTGAAGGAACGTTGCGTAGACATTTTTCTCCATTGTCACTGAAGTATTTTATCATGGTTTTCTTAGTTAATCCATTTTCACTTGCTGCCATAACACAATATTTCTTCTGAAATCTTATCATCAAAGATACTAAGCGAATGCCCAATTTCATGAGCAACTATAAGTGCTAAAAATCTATTTTAGACCTTTGCAATTTTTAATGCTCCCGAACCAAATACTTTTTCATACATTGATCTATGAACTGATAGACCTAGATGCATGCCGTCCAAATGGAAGGTATGCAAATGGGCTTGTAAAATTTTTGATGCTTAATTCACTACCGAAAACGCTTTAAGTTTTCCTTTGGATTTCGTGTGAATTTAATTTGTTAGATTTCCAGTAATTCTCTATTAAATGGTTTGTATCTTTCTCTCCAATCCATCTCATTCTATTTGGCCTGAGCAAAAGTTTCAGAGGTTTTTGGAGAAATGTCAAATTTAGATAGACACTATCATTCGAAATATAGCACGCCAATATTTCTACAGGAATAACAATTTAAGAATAGTTGATTGCAATATGAACTTTCTTTACTAATATAGTATATTAATTTTTTGAATAAACAGAATAAATTGTTGGTGCATTGATATGAAATTGGCCTAAAATACGTCATGTCCGAAATTTTAAGTGATTGATAAATTTCCCATTTTAAGCAATGAACAAAGATTTGGGATTTATGTTGAAATATAATTAAACTATTGTACAACTTCTTATTTCTGCCAAAATTTAATATATGTCTTATTGATCGGGATGGTGATAAGATTTCCAATAATATACCTTGGTTCAAAAAAAGTGACCGCTGAAATAATAGATTTTTCTAAGCATTGAGCAAACAAAATAATATAAGAAAATATGAGTCTGTTGCGTCTTTGTCTTGCCTATTCAGTCCCAGTCCATTTCTCCACAAATTTTCCTTCGTTTTCAAGACACTGGCCCAATCGCGTTGGGATAGAACCCATCAAATTTTTTCTTACCGCTGGCAAAATTACATGTTGAGATTTCAGAGCTCGGAAAACTGTGGATTTACTGACGGATGTCCCAGCTAACTCGTTATAACGATCACAGACATTTTGAGTTGATGCCGACGGACATTTAAGCGCAATTTGACATAAGCGTTTTTTCTCATTGCCAGAAATTTGGAGAGGTCGGCCGCTTCCTTTCTTTCCAAGGTTCCCCTTTCTTCCAAGATTTTCATGTTACGTCGGAAACTACGAGGTGGCATTTTCACCCGTTTCGACAGATATTCACGGTTGGTGGAGTCGTTGACATAGAGAAATTCAAGTAAATCGCGTTTCGCTTGCATTTCAAAATTTTGTGTTGAAGAATGATGTGTAGCATTTTCACCAGCTAAGTATCTGTCAATTGATTCACGGCGACAAAGTCTGTTCAACGTGCTAACTTTTTTATTTTGCCACATTTCGGCAAAATTTGCCGCTTTCGAGCTATACGCATTTTTCAAAAATATTGCCGCGGCCATTTTTTGTGAACCAAGGTATATTTGTATTTGTTCAGATAATGTGAATATTACTAAATATTCAGTAATTAATAGACATCAAAACACTACTTCAAGCTGTAATAATTTTATAAAAATCAGCAAGCATACACTTATTCGGCAGATTTCATCTTCAGGTCGAAGATTCTTATTTTCAGAGCTGATGCGGGTATTAAATGAATAACATGAAAATCCTGGAGGCTATTAAATTTTAAACGTTTTAATGCATACTTAAGATTGAAACTTTCTAAGAATAAGAACTTTAAACTCTCTAGTGCTCAATAAATATCCACGTTACTATCTTCGGTATTCCATTAAACTTGAACCCCTCACGGTGATCAAGTAGATGATTTCATGAAACTATTCTTAGAAAAAATATAAAAAACTTGATATTTAATGAAAATGGGCATTAAATATCTCAGCGAAAAACTCATCAAACTCTAAGCAATTCTCTTTCCAAAACAACTCGTCATATTGAATCCCCATCTGACATTCTTCAAGCTAATAAAAAACATACCAACCAACTTATAATATGATTAAAATGCCGGGATTTACTCATAAACAGCATTCAAGATCAAAACTTTTTACATGTGTTAAGTATGAGAAAATCGTTTTAAAGAAATCTTTCAATAATGTCGCCATTCGAACCTAAGATTCGTTACCTAAAGAAATTAAAAATATTTAAGAAGAAAAATCTATATTCAGAAATTGTTTTAACAATAAATATAAATACTGATAATTCTGAAAGCGTCCAGAAAGTAATACAAAACTAAACAAAACAACGAATATTTAAATTAAAATAGTGGTTAACTTGGGCTATGGCGATTGCTAGTTTCTATTAATAGAGTAATCAGGATTATAAAATTTATAACCTCGGCATTTCAGATTTTTAAATTATTCGTGCAAAAATATTTTTTAATATCAATTTTAGTTTTTTAATCTACTTTTTTGTTCAATATATTTTGCTAATTCATTCTATATATTTATAGCTGTGTTTAGAAATGAATTTTTCATTATTCGCTTCTTATGCCTATTAGGTTCAATTCTGCGTGTTCTTTTATTTTGTTTATTGAATAATTTTGCAGCAAGAAATTCATTTTTGTCTGGCGGACATTTATATAGGTCGATGAAAAATAATATTGAGACTTTTCTGTATTTATTATTTTTATTAAAGCTATGATTATTAACTGCTACTTTGATAGCCCCATTTAGTTGTACTTGGAATTTTCTGAGAAATTGTTGGTTTATATCTGTGTAGAGTATGTTGGCATAGTTGAAATGACTTAATATTAGAGCATATATTAATTTGATTTTTGCTTTAGTTGGAAGTTTTTGAGAAATTAAGTTAATTGCTTTAATCGATATGGCCATTTTTCTAATAACATGATTTAGTTGCTTTTCAAAATTTAGATTTCTGTCAAAAATTAGAAATTATCTTTATTTCAGAATGAAACATCAAACTGACTAAATTTACAAACTATCATAAAATTCACTTCACTTGCAGAGTTATTTGCGGCATTTCACGGACGTGATAGCCCTGGTGTGGTCTTCCTTTCGTGTCGGTGTTTTTTGTAAGGGTTGGAGACTTGGGAAGTAGATAATGCAAATAGGAAGCGGAGAAAATTTCTAGATTGATGATTTCGTAACGTGTGAACCCGAGAATCATTGAATATGGTAGACAGTGGAGGTTACAGCGAGAATGCTAGTATTTCTTGAAGAATCTGTTTGGAAAAATAAACGTAAATCTATCAATATCTCTTTCAGGGGCTGGTAAACGTTCTCGGAGACTTGTAGAGGCATATTCACTTCTTCTAGGTACTAGATCTGATAGTAAATGGTCCTCAATTCCAAGGTATTTAAAAGACTCAACCTGTTTTATTTGAATGCCGTTGAAATTAAGTTTGTATTTTGAAGTATCAGTAGATTTAGTTTTTGATTTAACAATACAGAATTGAATTTTAGCGGATTTACTCTTAGTTTTATAGAAGCAAAATATTTAGCAAGAGAAGCAGTTTGTTTCGAGAATTTTAACCGCTTTTTCGGGAAATTAAAATCTTTTAAAATGCATTTAAATGTTTTATTTAAGCAAAAATATATATCTGATAAATCATGGTAGGATACAAATTTTGTAACAATGACTATACTATAACTCGTTATTAACGTAGTACTATAGTAATTTAGCCATAGCCCGGAAGATTTCTTTTGTAGTTTATGTGAATTGCATATGTGCTTTGTGAATTTAATGAAGCCATTGAGATAAATTATCAGTTATTTAATTGCTAGCATTTATCTGAATAAAGAATCTCTTATCCCGATTTTTCTTTATACCGCGTAAACGACGACACAAACAATATTTTTGTTAACAGCTACCAAAAATGAGAGAATAGCATTATTGATAAATTTTCAGCAGTTGCATGCTCAGATCTATCGAAAGCTTTTGACTATCGTATTTACCCGTGTATAAGCCGCACCTTTTTCCACGAAAAATTGCTCCCAATAAAAAATTAACGAAAACTTCTAAGTCCACAGTGCATTATTTAATTAAACCCATTAATTACTTTCTTTAAAATATATAATAGTATTGTTTAATAGCGCAAATTCAATTTTTCATCCTTTAAAATTTTGCTTAGACAATAATAGATTTTCAATAGTTCTTCTACTGTTTCTTAAGTTGGTAACCATTTTGTAATTGTAATATTAGACAATTATCTAAAATACAAAGAAATAGTCAATAACTGTTTTACCACAAAAAGAATAGTTTGATTAGAGTAATGTTAAGTGTTGAAGTACTGCTTTAAGTCGTAGGAAAAAACCGTAGATAATCCTTATCTTCATTTGTAAATCAGGTTTCGTACACTTAAGACAACAGCTCCTCAAAATTTCGAAAAGACTTCTGATAATTCTCATGTTAGTTTGTAAAATTGTTTAAATGAAGAAAGATAAAAGTTCTGCTTTTCAGCAAATTTGGTAGATGCGGTTTGTATTGCAAATATGAACTGTGATATGAAATTTACTAAATACACAGAATCATGTTCAGCAGCTGGTATATCCTTCATACCACTATCAGTGGAAGCTCTAGGAGGATGGTCATCGAATGCTATCAAAGTATTCCCCAAGATGTCCTTTATGTCTTTTGCCAGAAGTGTCTCTTGCGATATGAATACGATTTCTACATATTATTTCCAGCAATTGTCAGTAATTTTACAGCGGGAAAATGCTACACTTCTTTTATCAATATATGGTGGTTAGGGTCCAAGCAATTCATGTCTAACCCGTGACATCTGGAACACAAACTCATTAAATAGTGTTATCACCAGCATCTTAACCATTGTACAAGTTTTTTAGTATCGATCACCCAAAAAATAATCATTGTAATGTTAACTTTATATGTATTGATTTTCTATTAAAGTCTTATCCAAGACATTTGATAACTTTCAACTAAGCATTATGGAATCAATTTGCATAAAATTAAAGGAACCAACAAAAAATGAATATAAATAAACTAAATCTACCAAAGCTATTGTAATTATATNTAAATTGTTTACCACTATAAAATTTACAAAATATTCATCAATATATATATATATATATATATATATATATATTGATGAATATTTTGTAAATTTTATAGTGGTAAACAATTTAATAATGAATCTTTTCTTTTTTAGACCTATTATATAACTCTTACACGTAAAAAATAAATATTCTACAAAAATACAATAGTAAAAATCTACTAAATTTAGTATATCATACATTAGTAATTTCCAAGAAAAAAATAACATTCAACATATAGATACTAATAAAAAAGTCTATTAACATAACCACAACAATGCATTTTCAACCAAGATACCATTTTCGTGACATCTGGTTTAAATATTAATAAACATTCAGGATTTTTAAAAAATTGAAACTGCTTTGTTTTTATTCGACTATTAGAAAATCTAAGAGTATAAACTTCCAATTAATTCGATCTAGAACACAAAAGCTAGTTTTTAAATTAATTTAGGCTGAAAACAATTTTATTAATTTAACATTTAACATATTTGACTTTTAATGAGAAAATGAATAATTAATTCAAAAAGGTAATCAAAATTCATTTCTATAATTAAATAGAAAAAATGTAGGAAAAATTAACTTAATAAACCAAATCTATTAAATACAAGAACTGTAAAATAATAAAAGAATACATCTAGCCAATAAAATTAAAGACAACTAAATGTAAGATAACACTAGTGAAAACAAAGTCTCCAAAAGCTCTTTCTTGTGAAATATTTTGGAATTGAGATTTGTTCGCTGGGTTGACTTGAATTCGCAAACATACAGCAAGAATAAATGAGGAAACCGCAGAAATAAATCCAGCCAGAAATGAATTGAAAGGAAAATTTCCTACTAAGCAGCAATAAACAAACTGCAAGATACCGGTGGCCATTATATAACCCAGATAAGCATCGATAAGTTTAAGCTTAGTAGGAGTAGAGCGGCAATATTCACCATAGAAATTCTCAAGTATGTTAAATAGTTGAGTCATCTAAAATATATTAATAATGAGCAAAATGTAAAATAATGCACATAAAAGAGTAATTGAAATATTCATTGCAGTTGATTTCGATGACTTTCAACGAAAGATAAAAACATTTGAAATAACTGTTTTAAATACGAATTTAGTAAATCGAAAAAACAAAATTCACTTTCATCAAAATTTCATGTTCATTGCAATATAAATTTAAATACATGTAATATATAGATAGAAGAGAAATATTAAAACAAATACAATATGACAAGCAAATTTGGAAATTACAATAAAATAAAAAAAATGAAACGTAATAATGAACGAAAAAATACTCATGACTTAATTTTAATATAGACCTAATTAGTACCTGTATATTATATCATTTAGATGATGAAAAGAATTATAAAAATATTATTTGCAACAATATAAAAATAATTCTACTCAAAATATATACAATATTTACAATAATTGGATTAAAAAACTTCTTTTCTGAAAACAAAATTTAGACCGTTTTTGTTCAAATCAACACACGATTGTTTAGCTTCTTTTGCTGCGGGCGATGGACCGCAAAAAAATACATTGATACATCTTTCTGAATGAAGTTCCCCAATTTCTGCAAATAGTTTTCTCCAATTACATCTACCATAACTAGTTTTTTCGGTTAAACCTGTTATTACATCTTTTGGACTTTCGACATTATCAATAATTTTATCAATTGTTTTTTGACTTTCGACGCTTGTAATAAAAATGCGAATTTGAAGCTTTTCTGAATTATCAGTTTCCAGCAGCAAAGATTCGGTTTCTCGAAGTAAATCACCGAACCATTCAAACGGTGACACGCCTCTACAACACCATATGAAGTAAAGTTTAGATAAAATAATTGGATTTTTTTTAGTACAGCGGTAATGTAATGAACGAAGCACACCAGCGTAAGGGGTAACGCCAATTCCACATCTAAATAAATGAATATCTATGCACTATAATTACAAAAATAACTAACACACCTAGGCGAATGATCATTAGAATTCATTAATAAATCATGGTTATAAATACTTTTTATGAGATTTTCAAATTACGTCTAAGGAAACCGGAATTATATTTGATGCAATAATGAATTGTCATAAAAGACACCATGAAATACGGATTTTATTTCGACATCATAGATTATGGGTTAATGAGTTCTTGAAATTACATAAATGAGCTAGGTTAGGGTTCGTGCCCAGCTCGTACCTATAAAAATAAGCCCGCGGCCCATACCTGTACAAAAAATATGCCTCTGAGCATGCCTGTGCCCGTATCTTAAGCCTGTACCTGAATATAATTTCAATAAGATATATTTACACAACAAGTAAACCTGCTATATTGAGTATACTTAAGCGGTCATTGGAGTCATAGCAACTATCAACGTATTATACATCGAAAACCAAATTAAGTAATTTAATCTTGCAATTACAAAGTCACAATTTAGTGAATTATTTTTTGAAAAATAGTGTATCAAATCTCAACTAAAATAATTGACACATCAAATATTATGGAAATACTTTAAATGGACACTAAACTGCCACTGCTTATATGACATGGAAAATATGTAAATTAAATAAATTCAACTCAAATGATGTGGAATGTCTTCTGAAGTTAACAACTTACGCTTCTTACGTTACAATATAATGTGCATAAGTATTATATTTTATCAATGCAATATTAGAAGATGACAATGAAATGAAACTCTTTAAAATTGTAAAAAAACAATGCATTTTTTTGTCGTTGTGCATTATTTTATGTACTATGTTGAAATTTCTGTTATGAATCTACATCAAGATTAGTGTATAAGAGACAGCATATACATAGATATATACAATAGGTGTGTAGAAAATTCTAATAAATCAATAATGCATTTCGATGAAATGATTTTAAGAATTAAGATCGGCGAACAACATAAAAAACAAATAATCATGCTACGTTGAATGCCCGTAGTGTAGAAGCCCATGCCCGTAGACCTTTGTCCTTGCCCAGTACGGGCCCTACTCCAGTAAATAAGCATGGATTAAATTTTATAAAACAAAATAATCCGAGGGAGGTTCAAAAAGTTCGTGCGCGGACATTTTCAGACATTTAACTTTAACTCTTAACACAATAGACTACGTGTCCGTCAATCAGCGGACAATACATGCTGTCAACGAATTACAAACATCAAAGCCGGTGAACAATACGAAGCGCGCATAACTCGATGATGCGATTAGCAGAATTTTCTCATTTTCATTTCATGTGACATCAATGGAAGAGCAGGGTTGTCGTCAAATTTTACACTTTTGCAAAAGAATTCCGGAATTTATGCAGACCTGGCGAAAGCGTTTGGCGATGACGCTTTATCACTGAAAACGGTTCAAAAAATGGGCAAATCTATTCAGAGAAGGCCGAGCTTTAACTGCTGATGCTTTTTGAAATGGCGCTATCGGGCTGAAAAGTGTGTCAAATGTAATGGTGACTATATAGAAAACGTGTGATTTGAATTTAAGTTGAATAAAGCATTTTTTGGAATAATCGTTGTTTTTAAAGTAAAAGTTAAAAGTTAAAGTTAAATGTCTGAAAAATGTCCGCGCAAGAACTTTCATACAAATTTCAGAATGCACATTATATGGTTAATTAAATTTCATACTGTAAGATTAACACACCTTTTAATAAAAATATTCTCTTCATTTCAACAATATATTCTCAGTTAGTATAAAGCATTAATACATTTACAGTGCGATGAGCACATTCATTCATGCGAGTAAATAATACATAACTAAATTTAGGATTTTTAATTTATTAACATACATACCCAACACAGACAGCAATTTCACTCAAGAAAATGTTTTCTAAGCAGGATCCAAACGGTCCATCTACAACTACTTTAAGGTTCAATTCTGAAATACCCTTTGCAAAACAATTTATAAGACGTTCTGTCCAATCTCCAGCTTCTCTGATGTTAAGTCGCAATAAGGGCGCTTCCTCGGGTGCTGATGTAATGGTAAATGGATGCCATTCGAATTTAGATATGTTCGGAACGAATATGGAAACGTACTGCCCAACTTTAGTGCGAAATCCTTCTCGTTTAATAGATAACTCCAAAACTTTCGATGGTAAAATTTTGTAATCGCATATCTAATTGCAAGTCAAAAACCATATATATATATATATATATATATATATATA
>CABFPE010000217.1:161123-171995 GCA_900660155.1 Hofstenia miamia | reverse complement strand
TAGTTAAATATTTGATTGTTGTTAATTCTTTTACTATAAAAAGTGTGTAGTTGATCATTTTGTTGATGAATCTAATTTACTGGATTTACTTTACATTTTTGTATCAGGTTATTTTACTTAATACAATGGAAAGCTAAAACGTTCGAGCTCTCGGGTATTCTAGACGGTGGTTCATGAATCCATTTAACGGGTGCAGTGTATAGCCGGTGCTTACCCGAGAGGCTCTTAGGTTAGGTGTAGGAATAGGGGCTTTTACTCGTATTAGCTTTCCTATCGTTTGTTGTTCATATTACAACTTTTATTACATTATGTTATTACATCTGTTTACATCAGGGAACCTAAGAAATCACAAGATCTATTTGCATTATCTTGGATGTTGTTTATTACGTATGATTACTAGTAGACTGACGGACTTTCAATTCATCCCTTTCACTGTGACCGTATTGATTGTTCACATGTACTCTAGGCCAGCATGTATTTATTTATATGTAAGGTTATTATATGTACGAACTCATAACAAGCTATTGCATCCCGGTTGCGAGATCCCTTTATTAACTAACTTCATTGATAACAAGAACAATCAATACACTAAATTAATAAGGTATCACACATTATCACTATCGTCTTTCCACACACACTTCCATTACACTGAGTCATCTGAATTGTGGTTGGTGTCTCTATCGATGTGTCAGCTTCGTATGGAAATACTCGTTATAGCGTAGTTCTTCAATTCCTCTTTTGTGCTTTGTTGCAGGTCGGGTAAGCGTACCCTGTACTTTGTACACTCTGTCTCGTGTCTTGGATCTAAAACAACAGTCGTTAGTTTCGTATCAGTACTAGTTGATGAGATAATAAGTTAATCGTATAACGGCTAAAGCGATAGAACAGAAAGAAGAGAGACAGATACTGGAGTCTGTCACCTACCGTACTACATAAGGAGGAAACAATTGTTATAGCAGCTCCTAAATTAAGCTCAGACTTACTAGTATGAAGGTTGGCGAGATTCTACAGACGTAAGAGTAATTTCGAGCTTAGGTTTACGAAAGCTAGTTATGTCCCCTCGATGGTGCTAAACGTGTTGCTCAAATTTAATTTGCGAGGGAAATCAATAACATGAATAGCTAATGATTAACTGTAGTTGTAAACAAAGACAGGTAATTATTTATTATTTTGAAGGTGTATAAATTGAGAAACAATGTTAGAAAAGGTTAATAGATTTTATCTAGCTTCAATTACTGTTCACTTTCTCCTCCGTTATTTCTTATTAGTATTTTTTGATTATGAAAATAATTGCTTAAGTTCGGCGACAATTTGGGAGTGCTTTCTCAAAGTACAGGGCAACACGTAGCTCCTGGAGATCAACAGATCTTACCAGCCCAAATTGTGGACCTATTAAGTTATGGATATGGTTACGCATAAGGAAATAATAAAACTTTCGTTTGATGTTCAACACGTACATGCACCTATATTTTATGACACTGTGATGATACCATGCCATTGGCTAGCACGAATGTCTGGCAATTACAGACTATTATTTAGTGAGCTGAGAACTAACAATGAAAATGAGATGTTTATTTTGTCTATGAGATAGAAATTAATAAGTGAGACAAATAGGGTAGCACCATGCATTAAGTCGAGCACTACACCGTTCCTGAAGACTTTGCTTTGGCTGGAAGCCATGTGAGTTGGTCATCTTGGAGTTACCTAAAGTATTTATTACTTGGATGAATTACCAATGTTTATATACGTTCTCTCTTTAATTGCTTTCCTGGAATCAGGGCTGTCAGATCTCTATGTTAAACCTTCTGCAGAGTCAAATAGTTTTCTAGTGTAATTACAGCCCATGATTCTACAATATCTGATAGATTTTCTGATCAGATAGTATTTGTTGTTTGTGCTGACAGACTATTCTATTCTTTTTTGCAGTAATTAAGTGGTGTTTATAACTTTGAAAATGTTGAATGTAATTTATTGTATGTATTTTACTAGAATGTAGAATTAGCCTCTAAACAATGAGTGGGAGTCAGCTCCCTCATGACACCTCTGCATTAAAAGCAGTTAATAATTGAGTATATTACTTGAGGGGACCAGGAATCTGGAAAAATCATAATAATGCATCACATTGGACTGCTATTTACAAATACAATACAGAAATTTATATCATCCAGGTGTTAAACAAATGGCTAATGTTTCTGATTTTTATTTAATACTGGTATACCTGCAGGTATATTATTCCAAATTTTTGTTTACAAAAATAAAGGAGCATTTCAAAAAGCAGATCAGACAAGATTTAAACCTGTAATTTCCATATTAGAAACAGCTGTATTGTCTTACACTATGAATCTGTAAAATACTTTTTAGAAATAGATAAGCTACCTGAAATTATCCAGAAGTAAATATGACACAAAACAAATTAGCATTTATATATTAGCTATGAATTATGAAAGTACACAGCACAACAAGGCATGCTAATGCAATTCTTTAATCATCATGTTAGATCTAAGCAGTGTCAGGGGTAAAATATATGTATACACTATGTAAATAGTCAATGCTTATAATTATAGCACATATTTACATTTATTTACTTGTAATTCCATATTTCAGCAATCTTAATTACATAAAAAACTAATCAAAATAAAGATTAAAATATATATATTTATTTAAATATATAATTAAAATTTCATTGAAATTGTGTCTTTAATGGTATTTAATATTTTGTGACATCAGACTTGGGGGAAATGAGTTTGGGGGAAGTGAGACAGAACCTTTAATTTTGTGAGGGAATTCATGATTGGAAAAAATTATAAACAATTGCAGATAATAATTTGATCATTTGTATAAATACTTGAGAGACTTGTAGTGAGGATGCATTTAATTTTTTTCTATTTAATATTGCTAACCCCATTTTAGGCATTATGTTGTATCTTGCTATAACAAATGCTTAAGTCTCTGCCAACAATTTGGGAGTTACTCCTCTGAGTCTAGAGTGACAACTTGCCTTATTCTGGCAGGCAGCCCAAATTGTGGACAGAATTAAATTATGTATACATCTATGTGTAGGGAATAATTACATTTAAACATGCACACTATAACTTTACACTGTGATGATAATAAACTGTTGGTGAATGTGAATGCATGGCAACTACAGGCTATTATTATATTATTACATGAGCTGAGAAATAACAACAAATGAGAACTGTTTTATTGAGCTAGAAATTAACAACTTGAGGCATGTAAGTTAGCACCTTCTCTCTTCATGGATACTGCTTTTGGCATGATGTCATGCAAGTTGGTCATTGTTGGAAGTGAGTACTTGGTGGATTTTTACTGTTACTTTGTTACAATGGCAAATTACTTTATTTTTTGTTCTTTTGGAATGTGGGTTGCTTACTGTGACGTGATCTAGAGCTGTCACTGAGCTCTGATGATGTTCTAAGCGTGTTTCTGTAGTACCAAACCCCTATACCACACTGTCTGCTGTTTTAGTTTTTGTCTACTAAACTCTCTGGAGTACACTCTCAAATTCTTTGTTGGAATGTTACTGAATAATTCTTGATTCTTTTCTTTTATTGTTTTAATGAATATGGAAGGTTTTTCTTGTAATGGGACTCCCTCAAGGAGCTTCCCCTGTGCAAGCATAGGTGGCCAGGATGCTACCCTTTGCATCAATATAATATTAGTTACTGTTTCTCCCCCCTCTCAATTTACTCAATCACCCCCAGTGGTTACTTGATGAATATTCAACCCCACCAATGTCCCTCCCAATCCTTTTCCTATGCATGACTCTATCTCACCATGGTTAGACACACAAGCAGTGGAGATCAAATGGCTCAAAGAAACTCTTTTGCAGCAAACCATGATGTGAGCCAACTACAAGGGATATCCATTCTCTACAGGCTGAACTATGGCTACAAGAGTCCAAAGCATTGCAGAGGGAGAAAAGACTAATCAATGCTATCATTTTTCTGGAATTGCTGATTCAGAATCACACCCCTCAACCCTCTGTGCCTCCATAACCAACTTATCAGGAGAGCACACCTCCTCACCAGCCTCCTACCCTGTCTGGAAATTTAGATTATGTAACTCATGATGTTCTTAACAAAGCCCTTGACACTTTCAGTACTCACTTTACTGATACAATTATTCAACTTGTTTTGGCACACCTCCCAGGTGCCTCCACTGTGCCTATTACTAATTCTTCAATGCCTAAATTTGTAATGCCAGCTACTTCTTTCACAAGCTGCAGTCTACATTTACACAATCCACCTTAACTCAAGTGTCAACACTAACTATCATAGCTACTCCCAGTCCTTGTTCACCATTCACAACCTTTTTGCTTCCTGCACCCATCAACACTTTAGTTGTGCCTACTGTTTCTGTATCAGCTACCCCAAAGTCTCCAAGTGACCTAGTGGGTCCATGACAACTAGCTGGCCATGGTTCACTCAGTCCATTCTTCAACTTGAACATAGTGGAAGTGACACTGTTAACCTCTTCAACCAACATTATGTGTTACCCACGTTTACCAGAAAAATCAATGAAATTTTGCACTCCTTTGATGAGTGGCTGTGTTTTTTTGAGCCAACAAAAATGAAGCAGTATAAAATCACTCAAGATGCTGCTGTTGCTCAATTTCCCATATATTTGCAAGGCCTTGCCTACAACCAATACATGATGTTGTAGAGAGAAATTAAAACTGATTATCAACTACTTATCAGACATTTTGAAGATCATTATAATGCCCCACACATTAAGCACCAATATAAAACTGCTTTGTGAGCTCTCTTTTAAGAAAGGGGACAATGTCTGCACTTACATAACACAAGTTGAAAGATTATTTAACCTCAGCAAACTCATGCCTGAATGCTCAAAGCACAACTAGTTCTCTTACATTTGTTAGGGATTCCCATCTAACATCCATAGCATTTGGAGCTCAAATGTGACACTGAAGACAAACTGAACATAATCATCCAAAAGGCTATCAGTATAGTCTATATGATGTACAACTCAAATCAAATCAACAAGGATGTAGGTGACATGAAACTAGAAGCTGAGCCTAGCCAGTCTACCACTAAGGCTTCAGTAACAGCCAAAATTTGCACAATTAAGAAGAGTTCAGAAGAACAGACCTGCTGTTATAGCTGTGGCCAGAAGGGCCACATTAATCCAAACTGCAGTGCTGTGATCCAGATTGTAGCTGAAAGAAATGGCTTTGTGATCAATGAACCTGATATGGAGGACCTCCCTCCCATAATGATNCTGCCAACAATTTGGGAGTTACTCCTCTGAGTCTAGAGTGACAACTTGCCTTATTCTGGCAGGCAGCCCAAATTGTGGACAGAATTAAATTATGTATACATCTATGTGTAGGGAATAATTACACTGTGATGATAATAAACTGTTGGTGAATGTGAATGCATGGCAACTACAGGCTATTATTATATTATTACATGAGCTGAGAAATAACAACAAATGAGAACTGTTTTATTGAGCTAGAAATTAACAACTTGAGGCATGTAAGTTAGCACCTTCTCTCTTCATGGATACTGCTTTTGGCATGATGTCAAATTCAACAGGTACTTTTGGATCTGAAACTATAAATAGAGAAAAATCATTTGGAAAACTGTTGAAGTAAATTCTTTGTAAATCTTATCTTTAGATTTAATTTGGTTTGCTTATTATTAAATCATGTCAAGCTAAATGGTCAATGCATTAGTAGTGGTGAAGGCACACATTCTGAGCAATTCAAGGGTCCTTGATCTAATCCACAAAACTGCATTTATGTTAGTGGTATGATTATGAGTTTTTCTCCATTTAGCTGACTATCAATTCTTTCATTGACATGTATGCAATAATAAAAACCTCAGAGAACATGGTTGGATAACCAATCATAGGTTTTTATATTTGATATTAATTAGACTATGTAGGTGTCCTATAAATAGACTGATAATGAGACTGATCATGTAGTATTAACTAAATGTAGGTTAGGAAGCTGCAAGTAATTATCTATTTAATTATTTAAACTAATTAAAGCCAATAATTTTTGGTAATGGCTAAATAAATATTTATTAAACAGCTAGTGACACTGCCTGGTTGCAAGTACAAATTACACATTACAAATTGAGTTTAAGTCAGTTACATCCAGCCTTGAGGGTTGCACCAAGTTAGGATAGGGAACACATAATTTACTTTGTTGAGCTGAGATGTCAAAGCAATCCATTGATAATGAAGGTGACTACTTGTTGGATGATTCAGAGATCAGAGTTGGCTGGAAGCCTCAAGAAAAGATCAAGTCAAAGGAAATTGCAGCATTCAGTCCATACCTAAATAGTGTTTGATTATGATACAATTAACTAGAAGTATTAATGAATCAAAAGCAGTTAGTAAGAGTACATCCCTACCCACACTTAACACAGAATTACATTCAAAAGGAATCAATCAATGTGAGTTAGAGCTTGGTAGCAGATGCTACACTTGTCTTGGGGGTAAGTGTAAAGACTGCAATTCCATATCAGGGGATGAGTTCTCACCAGAATATGATGATGATCATGTATGTCTAGGGGTTACTACCCTGGGTGCTATTTTCCTTGTGCTGCCTTTTTTTCCTTTGTCATTTTTTTTCATTTGGTTTGTAGTGGTGCCACTTCTTGGTCACAATTCCAGGATCCTCTGGAAGTGCACTATTTTAGGTTTGGGTAAATCTCTTCATTGACTGTTTTACTTCTAATGTTGTTGTAATTTTGCTTATACTTCCACTTTTACTCATATATCATGTCAAAGTGTGCAGATCATTCCACTGAATGTTTCTTTTGTTTTAGAAGAGATTCCTTTTGTTCTGTTAAGAAGCAAACAACTTGCCCCCAGTAGATAAAAGAAATTATTTTCCAATGTTTGTTGTCATTGTTGCCATGTAACATTCTCTATCAGGCAGTGTCACTACTCTCCTTTGTTACTCTATAACATTGGTTGTGTATTTGCAGGTAGGGATTTACTAACTTAACACTGCTTTAGCTTTTAAGTAGTTCCATTAACTTAACTTAACAGGATTTAGCTATTCACTATTTAGGTGACAAAGCCATGCAATATCTCCTCCAATGATCAGTAGTGGGCTGTAGGCATCTAGTTTCACCTGTTCATCAATGATCTACTTGGTTGAGTTCCACCTCTCAGCTCATTGATGTAACTTATGTGTACCCTATCCTAGCTCAGTGTATACTCAAGACAAGACACTACTCAACTTAGACTTATTTGTGTTTTATGTTAATGCAACCTGACTTGTCACTAGTTGCATTATTAATATTACATGTAGCCATTACTGAAATATATTGGCTTTAATAACAAGTTTAATATTTAGCTGCTTCCTAACTTACATTTAATAGTTGCTACATGTATGTTCTCATTATTGGTAACATTATAGTTAATAATTTGGATCTAAAATAATATAGATATAATTCCTTGGTTTTGGCTCTCCAATGATATTTCAAATCTTTTATATTTAATACATGTAGTAAATGATCAGTTGTCAACTAAACAAGAATAAAACCCTTATACCTAACTTAAGTGTGCTTTTGTGATCTGGCACAAAGACCCTAGAATCAATCTTGTGATGGATCCAGACCACTACTAAACACAACTCATTTAGTGTGACATTGTATTAAATATTCAAACCATATTAAAGAAATAATATAAGAATTCCAAATGAATTTCTTTATCAATTGCTTACATCAGATTTAATCTATTTATAGTATTTCAGAAAAAGTACCTGTTGATTTTGAATTTAAATCTTTCATCTGCTAAAAATAATGGAAGTGACTTTGCCTCCTTTGTTTTGACAAAAGTATTATTATCAACAAATACTAATCTCTCATTAATAACACTTGCTCTTGCTTGGTTGCAACACAAATTAATCTAAACTGATAATATATTTTTACAATGTTTTTAATCATAATTGTTTTTGATCTTATTCTTCTTCCTAATCAATGTTAGCAGTTTAGTTAATTTGGATGATGCTACACCAAGTGCTCAGCAAAGGTGTTGCCAACCATGAAAATATCATCCTTATATGCAGTAATTCCTGGCTCTAGCACATTTGCGCCACTCTGAAGCACAAAAGCAACATAGCATTAGAACATGGCAGGGGCATTGCAGAGCCCAAAAGCCATATACTTCCATTTGAAGAGGCTGTACAGAGTTATGAAGGTGGTATTTGGGATTATCAGCAGGCTTCAAGGGCACCTGCCAGTATGCCTTGCAAAGATTGAGGCAAGAAAACAGCTGGTATCAGCTTGCATTGTACAGGAGATCTTTGAGGGGATACATGTCTTTCACAGTTACATCATTCCATTTTCTAAAATCAATACATTGGCAGTACTTGTTGCCCTGCCTGATGAAGATGGTGGGTGCTGCATATGGGCTGTTGCTGCCTTGTATTACACCACTCTATATTAGATCACTTAAAATTCTTTCATATTATTCCCAGAGGCTCTCTGGTACTCTTCTAACTAGAAGACATATCAGGCAATTGTGCTTAGTTTGATGGTGTGTTGTTTGCCAACAGCTTGACCAATGCTAAATGAGCTGTAATTAAGGACTTTGTAATGATGTCAAAGTAAGAGAGAGAGGGATTCACATTCCTGGGGACTGAGATGTGGATGCATCCCCTCACTAACAGGAGGAATCCTTGGTTCCACAAGATTGTGAATTGCTGTTAAGATAGGCAAGCAAGCAGCAGCTTTCAACTCCAGCCAGACTGGAGTTGCAACAATGATTAAGTTAGTTGGATCTATTTGGACCAACAAAGTGGAACTGTTCAACACAGTGATGCATGTCTTGCCATTCAATTTGTGGTAAAGATCAGGGGTGAAGTTAACTCCAACAAAACACTTCCCTTTGTGTCCAGAGATCATAACATCACCCACATACTGAGTGTCAGTGACCACCATGCATTACCAGTGCCATGGCTCAATGATTATTAATTCAGAGAATTTTAACAAAATTTCTTATTCAGGAAAGGTGGTGAGTTCCTGCCTGGGCTTGCTTTTACAGATGGAGATCATGTTGTTCCCATAGTCAATCACACAAGAATTCTGCTTAAGGAAGTCATTGCCCAAAATTATATTGTATGGCAGCAATTGGTCACAAGTATCAATGATGATTAAGTCAATGGAGAACAACTCTTGGTGAATGTGCAATTAAAGGTTTGTTTAGTACACAACCCTTCAATGATATTGTGTTTCTAGAAGCATCCAACAAGTGGGAAGTGGTGATACAGCTTGGTACAACAAGTATCACTGATAATGGAGGCTGAGGCTCCAGTATCAATAGTGACATTAACTAGAGTTCCATTTATAACCACATGGATAACATTAGTACACAGGAGTGAGGTCATAACCAAAATGTTTTATAGGAACCAGTGCTCCAGCTAGTTTAACAGACTGAGAGAATCAACAGACAGATCAGGAGAACACTCTTCAGTCACTGGGTCATTGATGACAAAGCTATCACCATTAGGAACTAGGCAAATCACAGTGTGGCATTGACATTTAGTGTGGCCCTTTTGACCACAGCAGTAGCAACAAGTTTGGTTTTGGAACAGTAGGGCAGGAGGTTTTTGTGTCAGGTGAATTATTCAAAGTTCTCCTACATCTTTGTTGATGCAACTGGTGTAGTGGAGCATATAGATGATGCTAATGGCTTTTCAAATGATCAAGTTAAGCTCATCTTAGGGGTCACACATCAATTTGTGACAACTGTGAATATTGGGTGGAAAGCCCCCAACAAATGTACAAAAAAAGATCATGCTTTGAGTATTCAGGCATTAGCTTACTCAGGCAGAACAGTCTTTCCACTTGTGTAATATAAGTGCAGACTTTGTCACCTTTCTTAAATGAGAGATCACAGAGCAGCATCTTGTACTGGTGCTTTATATGAGGAGCTTTTTAGTGGTCTTTGAAGTAACCAATTAGTAGTTGATAATTCATTTTAACATCTCTATCTAGCATTATATATTGATTATATGTGAGGCCTTGCAATTACATGGGAAACTGGGATACAGCAGCATCTTGAGTGGCTCAATACTGCTTCATTGTCAATTTGAAAAGAAAAAACCACTCTTCAAAGGATTGAGATATTTCATTGATTTTTCCAGTAAATTCAGGTAGCAAAGAGTGTTGATTAAACAAATTGGCAGTTTCATTTCCAATAGCATTCATAGACAAAATCAATTGAGTGAAATGTGGCCAACTTATTGTTGCAGACACAGTAGGATCATTTAGTTGTGGGGATGACACAGGTGTTGACTGGTGCTGGAGGCAAAATTGTCTCACTCAGAACATATGGACTAGGAGTGGCAACAGTGGCCAAAGTAGAGACATGGGTAAGAGCAGATTGCATGAAGGTGGGACCTCCAGTCATAAATGAGGTGGCTGTAGTGAAAAATTGTGGCATCAATGGAGTAGTGGTAGATATAGTAGTAAGTAAGGTGTACCAAAATAATCTGTGAGACATGATCAGAAGGATGCTTGGAAAAAGCATCCAGAGCATTTCTTAGGGCATCATGAGTTACACATTCAGAATGTCTAGGCAGAGAGGGCACAGAACAAGGAGGAGTGTTCTGAGACAGTGGAAACACAGGCAGGGGTGTTGCCAAACTATGGACTTGAATTTCCAATGTGGTGATAGAATCAAGTAGGTGTTTCTCTCTCTGCCAGGCTTTGGTGGCTTGCTGTTGTAACTCAGCCTGTAATGAGTTGATGTGTTGTCCACAGGTAAGACATTGATCAGTTTGCTGTGTGAGGGCTGCTCTAAGTCACTCACCTTGGTTGGTTGAGGCTCTGGGGACAGTGCTGACAAAGGACAATGATGAAAGGTATC
>CABFPE010000217.1:118936-153138 GCA_900660155.1 Hofstenia miamia | reverse complement strand
CGTCAAAGCTCAGTGACAGCTTCAGTGCACAGAATTGCAGTGTAAAATTACATAAGAAGTAAAGTTATGCATCAGTTGGTAGTAAAGTTGATTCACAGCCAGAGGAAACAGCTATCCCAGCTGGCTCACACCAAAGAGAAAGAACAAAACCAAATATGATAAGAAAACAACAAGTGACAGTTCTGTATCATGTCACAATCACCAGGTGGAATCAGATGACCACCTTGTAGGCACACAAGTTTTGTGACTGGAGTACATCTCCAAGCATTGATTCAAATGCACACTTCAACAGAATAGAGTAGAAAATTTGATTGACACTCCAATTTGTTCAGAATCACGTCAGGGTCACCATGTAGAATCATGGGGTGCTCTGGCTACTCCAGCAGTACTGAGAAACTCAAAGGTTCAATCAAAGTTTGCAGAGGATACCATTGTAGAGAGTGACCCACATTCCAACAAAAGAGGGAACATTGGTAGTTCACCAATTCAATAAAGAAAAACAGAAACTATCCACCAAATCACACAGCATCATGCTGAAGCCAAATCCCTGGTGAGTCTAAAAGGGATTAGCAAAGCTAATAAAATTCAAAAAGCAAACAATGTTGAAGATCCTCTCCATTTTTCTAACAAACTGCCTATAGACACAAATACTCAGCAATCACTAGCAAACCAATCCACCCATGAAGTTGCTGTTTGCCCCCTCATGTGGAAGCCAAAGAACAGGCTGTTGCACAAGTGTGATTCTTCTGCATCTCCAGGAAAAACCAACAAATTAAGGGAACAATTCAAAAAATATTATGCCTGGCTGGGGGGGGTGAGTAGTGTAACTGCAAAAATGTTGCTCATGATGATTAGCAATCAACTGGGAATCTGTCTGTCAGATGTTAATATTTTCCCTGGGACACTTAAAAAGTATATGAGATGAGCTACTGCTGACATGAAGTTTGTCTTTTTCAACTCTGAATATGCTCCTCTATGCACACAAAGGCTAATTAATAGATTAACTGGGTCAACCATGAAATTTTTTGAGCTAATTCACATGAATTTTGTTATTGAGAAGTCTAAAGTTTTTTTCAATTTAGAGTGACTTAATTGCCCAGAGTGTTGGTATAGTCAGTTCACCAAAATGTATCTCCAGGGGAGGATCATTCCCATTGTCATTTTAGATCAGTGATGTGGACACATGAACAGTTTTATAAGGAAGAAGAGCTATTGGCAACATCTTCTTTACAGTTTTTCCCTTCAATCCAGGAGCTGATAGAGAAGATCATTCTGGAGAAATTTGCTGGCCTTTTTACCACCACAGCCTACCCCTCAATGGTCAATCACCAAAGAGGAAAAGATTCTAACTATCAAACATCAACCAGAACAGTTCTTGTAGGACCTCACCATTCAAGAGAGAATCATTGTCAATAATATAGATAAGGACATACTGGGTATGATGAAATGGTGGCTCATGGAGATGTTCTCAAAGGAAGAGCTGGTACTTCTACAATTGTCAGGGTGACAAATGGCCTTGGACATAGAATATACCTCTGCCTGAGTAAAGATCACCAACAGTCAAATCAATCAGTTATGCAGCCATGGTTTGTGCAATAGATTTTGGGACACATTAAGCAAAGCAAAGATTCATTATCCTGTGATGATAGAGACAGCTAGCCTCTGAGAGAACGTCTGTTTTCCCAAAATCAAGACAAATGCTGAGAAGAACAACTTGTTGTGTGTGCCACTACAGTGCATCTAAACCCCACTTGTATTACCCAAATGGAAAGTTAAGAAAGGCAAGAAGAAGATCTCAGCACACCTACCAGAAAAATTGAATTTCATTAGCAATAGTCAAGAATATAAGGAGATATGGGACAAGTTACTTGATGGAGACAACCAGGAACACATCTTTATCAATGGAAAGTTAACCATATGTGAGATTTTTCAAAGAGGACAGCCCATTAATGAACAGTTAAGGACAATACAAGAAAATATTTTAGAAATGAATCCCAGAGTGTTAATACTATTTCAGGCTGCAGGCAACCTCATGTGGGTCAACAATGTTGAAACCATCACTCACTATTATTATGTCACCAAGCACATTGAGATAATTACAATGTTACACAATGACCTTTCAGATCCTGATCAAATGACCTTGCAACAAGTCACAGAATTTTGCCCACTCTGTGTAAATCATGCCACTGTAGAGTCACTCAGGGCCTATTTTTTTGATTTTATTATTTTGGCACTCTGAAAATAGTGTTGTGTCTTTTTGACATCCTGATTTCATAATTTGTTGCTACCCATTTATAATCTTTTAAATCAATTATTTGTATTTTCAAGTGTAGTTATTTGATAGTGTCCAATTGATTTGAATTACATGGGATTGCTTGTTTTTAACTTTGCAAGGGAAATTGTGTTTTGAAACTGTAAACAATATCCAGGTAATAAGTTACAGATTTTTGTAATAAATATCTGAGTTTACTGTAGCAAAGCACACAATAAATTTCTCTTCCTTCTACTGCATTCAATCTTTTTCAATTAATTATCTATTAACCCCTTTTAGATTCTTCTTTAAAGATTTGGTAATAATAACTATTGCTTAAGATCCAGCAACAATTTGGGAGGAAACTGCACTGGCTCCTTAATGGTGACAGCCCAAATAGTTGATGCTTTAGGTTACAATTATGTGTAGAGAATAACAACTTTTGCTCAATCTGTTCATACATGCACATAAATAATATACTATGCCATTGGTGAACATGAATGCACAGTAATTATGTGCCCTTTATTTATTGTTTATTTACATGAGCTGAGATAAGAGAACTCTGAGATAAATTGTTTATTGAGCTAGAAATTAATGCTTGAGACACACAATTAGCACATTGGTGAGTAAGGATGGCTTTAAAGATATGGCTTCAGCTTGATGCCTTGTGAATTGGTCACTACTGAAGTTCTGTATTTGTTAGGCAAAATCAGTGAACCACCAATGTATGTTTTCTGTTGGAATGTGGGTCACTCTCTGCTACAGTAGACTTTGCAACCTTTGATATAAACTCTTGAGTTACCCAGTACTGCTAGAGTAGCCAGAGCTCCCCAGTGATTCTACACCACTAGGATGGGCTACTTGTGAGAGGTTTTCATACACTTTTACCTTATTACATTATTGCCAGCAATGCTCATTCATCCAACACAGATGCACTAATGACTTTGATGATAGAATTTAAAGAATTCCATCTATATGAGCAATTCTATGACATGTTTACCAGAAGGCTAAATGATCTCTGCCATAACTGCCCCATCAGATCAAGGCTCTCAAGTTTATGGTTCTTTTGGTTGAAAGATGAAATTGTAACCCAATGAGAGGCAGTCATGCAGATCACAAAAAAACCCCACTACACAGAAGTTACTAGCTGGGATGATGTTTTGGAAATCAAAATGGTAAAAGCTACACAGAAATTAGTCTCTGGTCCACCTCCCTACCAAATACCACAAGATTAAGTCAAGCAACAGGGGGGGGGCATATAGAGTTGGTCAGGCAATTTTGCATATTTTTCTTTCCCAATTATGTCATTTATGAATTATTTTACTGACTTCAGTATGACGTATTTAATTGTGAGCTTAGTTTGCAAAGCTAGAATATTGTCTCCTTGACTGGTGCTATTGTAGAATCATGGGGGTGCTCTGGCTACTCTAGCAGTACTGGGTAACTCAAGAGTTTAGATCAAAGGTTGCAAAGTCAACCATAGCAGAGAGTGACCTGCATTCCAACAGAACAGTTACATTGCTGGTTCACTGATTTTTCCTAACAAATAAAGAAATTCCTTTCCAAAAAGAACTCCAGCAGTGACCAACTCACATGGCATCATGCTGAAGCCAAACCTTTGAAGCCATCCTTACTTGCCAAGGTGCTAATTGTGTGTCTCAAGTAGTCATTTCAAGCTCAATAAACAATTTATCTCAGAGTTCTCTTATCTCAGCTCATGTAAATAAATAATCAATAACAGGCACATAATTGCTGTGCATTCACATTTGCCAAGGGCATAGTATATTTGCAAGTTGTTAATTTAAGTGCATGTATGAACGGATTGACTAAAAGATGTTATTCCCTACACATAACCATAACCTAAAGTGGCCACAATTTGGGCTGTCACTGTTAAAGAGCTATTTATCGCCATAGACCTGGTGCAGTTTCCTCCTGAATTGTTTGCTGGATCTTAAACAACAGTTATCATTAACAAAATCTTTGATTGATGAAATCTAAAAGGGGTTAATAAATAAGTAATTGCAAAGATTAAACACAATAGAAGGAAGCTGAATTTATTGTGCACTTTGCTACATTGACTCAGATATTTATTACCTGACTTGTTTACAATTTCAAAGCACAGTTTCCCTTGCAAAGTTAAACAAGCAATCATACATCATTTAAATCAAGGGGACAAAAACTAACACTATTGAAATAACTACACTTGAAATTTGAAAATTGATTAAAATAAATTGATACAAATAAGGTAGCAGCAAATCAAAGAATCAAAATGTCAAAAAGACAGAACACTATTCCAGAGTGCTGATAATAATTAAAATAAGGCCCTGAGTGACTCTACACTATGTGTTGTTATTATTGCTCAATTTAATTTGTGAGGGAAATGATACATGATTTTGCAGTGTAAACAAAGCCAATTAATAATTGTTAGATTGTGTAAATATGATAACTGATGTAGAGATCAATCAATAGACTTTATCTCACTCAAAGTGTTTTTGCTTTTTCTTTAGAGTTTCTAACAAACTCAAAATCCAAGTGAAAAACTGGTCTTAGACTGAGTAAGTTGAACTTGACTTGGAAACCCTGATTGAAATATAGCCTAAAAATGCATTTATTTATTCAAGTAATATTACTGTTTTATTGACTTCAGATTGATGCAGAACCAATTATTTGATATTGATTTTTTCTGACAAAATTCTTTTCTCTAACTGTGTTTAATATTCTATGGCCTGAATTTAGAAGAAATAAATGGGTAGAAAGGATGGTTAACAGTTCTTACATCTAAGCAATTCCTGAAATTTCCGAATTTGGTTAGTACTTTTTTCCAACATCAAGAAACTTCAAGCTGATATACAGAATTTTGACAGTGATCTAGTAAAAGTTTTTCCAAAGCTTGGTAAAATTATGCATGAATGAGGTGTAAATATCAAAATTTCATTTTTTGCTTGAAAGGCAGTTGTTTGGTACTTACCAAATAATAAAATATTATATTTAGTTACAGATAAGTATCTTAGTTTGCAAAGATAAAATTTTGACTGGCCCTTTTAATGTTTTTGAAGTTCATACTAAATTTATATGAGTTTTGCCAAAAAGTTTGCTATGTTGATGTTAAGTGTCTGTATGTCGGTTTGTAAATAACTGATATTCGAAAAATAGTACCAACCTTGAAATTTTTTCTCAATGCAACCATACACTCATTTTCTAAAGGGGACTGGAGAAGTGTCGATTTTGAAATACATATTAGAATTTGTTGTGATTTAGTTGAGTGACAAAAAGAACCAACCAAATCCGATTTTTCGATTTTGCTGTACTGTAATTTAGTCAAGGTATTGCACTTTAAGGTTATTCAAAATCATAAATTATATTAACTATTATTGACATTTACATTTTCAAGTATTCCTTATTTAATTAGCGTTCAAATATCGGTTTGTATCCAGAAATAAATTTTGCAAACAAACTGAAATTAATAAATTTTTGGTTTTAGAAATATTGGTGCATATACATTTCACATAATTCTATTTGAAAAATATTATTTATTCAGCCATAATAATTTTCGAAAGTTGAATACCTATTAGCAAAAATGAGTGAAAATTCATAAGAATCAGCATCATTTGTAATATAGTGTATATTATTACTATAATTTAATGGGTTAGCAATTACAATAATAAAGTAATTATTATCTACTTTAATTTTAGCTTTGATAACCATACCTCATGTTGTATTTTCCTTTTTTTGAGTTCACGTGAAATAACTTATTCTAGATCACAGTCTTGTTGCACTAACAATTAAGTTATTCTTTATTCGTAAGAAAAATAATTGCACGATAACAAAACAAAATAAATACAAAGTGGATGAAAAAATGAATTTTTCTTCGTGGATAGAATGGCGGAAGAACACTTATTTAGAAGAAGCTTTAGGCAACTTCACCATATGATGTTCGATTGCAAAAAATGATTAATTAACAGAAAAGCAATTAAACTCGATTAGCGAAAAATGGGATTGAGTTGGTCTTTCTAATAGACAGTAGCAAGGCGGAAAATGTAGTTGGATTACTAATGTGGTCGAATAATTTTTGCAATTTAATTCCCTCTTCTCTACTGACAGTAGCAAGTAGACGCCTGTTGGCATTATAACGGCAACATCGGAATACTAGATGAGCAGCTGTTTCGGCTTCATGCAGCGACAGTGGAGTCAGAAAGGGGTAGCATCTGAGAATTTATTAAACTATTAAGTCTATTGTGTCCTGTTAACAACTGAGTAAGAGCATGATCCACGCCGGAGGGAAAATACTTGTATGGGTTAAAATCAAAGAAATTTTGTTTGGGAATGGTAAGTACGGGTAGAGACTTCTTAAAACTGTTGGATAGAGTAAGTTCCATTCGCTAAGCTCTTCAGTTCATCCTTTGTATCAATGCATTGTGATAATGCTAATAATTCGCAGGCTTCAGTGCTATTGAAGGTCTAACATTCTCTGAGCTTCATTCGTGGTTGAAGTGATCTAAGAGACTTCTGACTTGATTTGCATTTAGTGTGGTTTTCCTAATATTAAGACCATATGAGATCTTAAGCAATACCACAGATTTGCAAATGAGGCGCAAATTATCCGAGGAAGCACCCATAGTGAACCTGCAAACCATTGATAAACAATAAGTTTTCACACCTTAGAGCATTTATCTGTTAAATGGTGATTAAATTTCAGTTTCCGGTCAAATGTGGATTCCCAAGAGATTATATTCGGTGCATTTAATAGTTTGTTCAGCAATGGTTATTGAACTGATAGGATTTCTAGAACGAGTAAAATGAATGGCTTCAGTCTTTGTAGAATAAGTTCATTTTTGGCAGCCCATTTGTGTAAGTCAACAGCGGCAGCAGTAGCCCTAGCTATTATTTCTGTATCGTTGTTGCCCTGAATAATACCAGAAAGATCTTCTGCGTAGTGAAAAGGTATACCATGCTCAAAAAGAAGCTTGAGATGTTCCACAGCGTCGGCCTTAATATGCGACCTTGAGGCGTTCAAAAATTGGAAGCTTCGCAGTAGATCATGATATTTTCGACAGAAATGATGTCAGGCGAATTGTAAGGTTGATTATAAGCTAGGTTGTGGAATATCGTCTTAGGACAAGCATAGTAAAAATCGTCGGAGAAATCAACATCAGTGAAGTCATTTTGTCATCCTAACCTTTCTTAATAGAGTCACAGATATTATTTAATGCATCAATTGACGTTCTGCATTTACAGAATCCATACTGATAATTAAAATCTGTTCTTAGTCGCTTTAATAATTTCCAAATATCGGAGTAATACTAATAAGTCTGACACTTTTACTTGAAATCTTTCCATTGATTTTAGGTTTCTGCTTTCGTACAAAAGTAACTTTTAAGATAGGAAGGAAGTATCCTCTTCTCAGACATAAGATGAAAATATCAACCATTGCTCGATATACGTTCTCTGCATGTTCAGCTTTGATCATGTCAAAGCCAAGAGATTTTCCTCTCTTAAGTGTTCTGATATAAGATAGGAGTTCAGGCAGAGTAACAGGATCAAAGTAATGGAGGGGTGAAAATGTATTTTGATCGCAATCAGGGTAGCATAGATCACTTCTATCGCTTCTCTTAAAAAAAAGTCCATAAGACAATCATGCATCTCTAGGTCTGACTTGCAGTTTGCGTCATTGCTTTTGACAAAGCAAGAGAAATTATCATTATTATTGTAACAGTTTATTGCGGATATAATTATTTTCCACGGATTAGATTGTTTAGAAAAAAGTGATGCATATTTCTTTTTCATCCTACTCACTTGTAGGAAACGTTTTTGTTCATATTTCAGCTGATTAGACAGACATATATCCTCAGGATTTAGCTTAAATAACCGATAAACAGGATTTGTCATTTTTCAATTCAGTTAATTTGTCATTCCACCAAACTTGTGTAATACTGTTTACGACCAAAGCTGACCGGGCTAGACAGCATTTGTAGATACTCAATTGGTTGGTCAATGGATTCAATAGTGTCTGAACCCAGAGTATGAATTCTCTGCTCTGAAAGAATCGAGTTAAAGCATTGCCAATCACATGGCTTCAATTTAACAGCTGATGTAAAAGTCTTTACAGGCTAGTGTATAGATTGAATAAGGATTGGTTTACGGCAAAAATCGGGATTAACATGGCCTACTAATTTCCAGTTGTACCTATGTGAATTATGTTTTGTAGTACGAGTAATATCAATAATGCTGGAGCGCACGGGGCCCTCAAATGTGGGAAATTCAGAAGGAATGTTTAACTTGCGTAACGAATTATCATTAAGAAAATGTAAAAATTGACTTCCTTTATTTTCCCCACGCTTTCCGCCAAAGAGATGATTATGTGTATTAAAGTCTCAAGCAATTATAGCATCCAGTTGAGTATAAGATGTGATATAGTTTAGCGTTTGTCATATATATAGAGATATGTCAGTTCAAATCAATTAGATAACAATGCATTAAAAAATAATAATTTTTTTTGATTAGAAGCACTGTACAAAATGACCGATCTCATCTTTGAAAACTTCTGACTCGTAATTTGAATTATTGGAATAGCAAAATCATGGAACCCGTAATTAAGAACTCAACCTGCATCACCAAAGACGAAGTTACGTACGAACCCATGTCTATCTTTCCAACATCACTCAGTAAAATTATTCTGTCTTTGTCCTCAGCAATGCATTTCTAAGAGATACATGCTGTATGCAAATTACCAATATATTGTCAATTTCATTATAATTCGACTTCCATAGGGTTTTTTTACCAGTTTTTTTGTTCTCTGCTGCTTTTATAATATGTAATTATACATAAGGTTGCTTTTCGGTGGATTCAGTAAGTTCCAGCTCATCTTTGTTATTCATCAGGTAAATAAACATACTAAACTGCCAATGTGTTCAAAATGTAATCAACAGCTTTTTGCTTCACATTGTCCAATTCAAGTTATTCATAGTATTTTTCATTACGCAGCAAATTTTACAGAAAAATCCAAGTTATCCGAAATTTTATTTCAATCTTGAAATATACTAAGCTCTGCCCCAGTTAATAAGTAAACCGGTTTTTTAGATATATAACTTTCAAGTTTTGATTTTAATTTTTTTTTATAATATGTACAAGATCTTAAACTATCTAATTTAAACCAAAATCATGGTATTTACGCAATCATAAAACCCCCATTATTGATATAAAACTTTACTTATTAACTGTGACAGAGTTTAGTAAATATATTGATGATATCTGCATTATTAGAAAATATGTTGATGCTAATATCCATGTGATTAAGAAAACTAAGAATTAATGCAAATACAATAGAATTTAACAAATTTGTCTTCGAAATGACAAAAATGGCATTTCTACTTAAATTCTTGCAGTAGATCTTACCATAAACAGCTTGTTAAATCCTTATTATCAAATTCAGTTATTGCTTTCTATTTTAAAGTATAGATTCTAGAATTTGAGCTTCGTTATCAATATAGAGTTAAATTAAAATTTATTACTAAATAAAGAAACAAAGTAAGAAACAAGCAAACAATGCTACCAAATCATAAATATTCACTACATGTATTGTTTAAAGGGCTTAAATATATTCAAAGAATTTTAGGGCCTCTAAGTAAGGTTTGTATTATTCTTGTATCGATGTATATTAGATTTTAGTGCTCCCTTTTTAATATTTGCTTTACCTAAAATTTATTATTGAAATGTAACTGATGATCTATTTTATGCGATTATTTAATATAATAAATATTTTTGTAGACTCCATATTCAATGATTCACATTTGGAACTTATGTCAAACTTTTTAAATTTCATTCATATCCCAATCTTTTAATAATTATTTTTTACTGAAAGCTTTTAATAACATAAGCTCGTATTTTGAATTTACATCCTTACTACTGAATATGTTGCGACAAAAATTATGAAAACAAAACTGTAAAGAATATAAAATTGAAATTTTATACTCTATTCATATTCATACCTCTATGCTTCATATTTTGATTTTAGTAATGTTAAGAATTACTCGATTGCTTAAGAGCAATCACAAAAGGCAGCTTTCACATTTATGTTCAACGTCATCGAGATGTTTATCAAGTCTTTCTGCCGAGCCGTTCCTTAGTGGGAACAGTTCAAATTATGTCGACGAAATGTATCATTCGTGGCTTAAGGATCCTGAAAGTGTTCATAAAGTTTGTTTTTGTTTGAAACTGAAATTTTATTTATATGTATATTAAGATCTAGTGATCATTTAGAAATGTTGAAGTATTCGTACGTCAGAATTTATGTGAAATTTCGTTGTATTAATGGGATTAACAAGATGCGCGTGTATTACATATTTTGCCTGATAAGCAATAAAGTCTTTTTGTATTGTATTGTATTGTAAATATTCCTTAAAATGATAGTCTTTTTACATTTAGTATAGAGGTAGGAGAATTCTCGCTCAATTTTCTACAATATGGGTGTTTTATAAAACTTAACAATTGGCCAATTATTGAGAACTAATTTGAAATTCGTTACAGGCAAAGTAGGCATATTGCCAAACTAAAATATAAGATTTTTGAAATTAGGATGATGTCATTGTGGGGTAAACTTTTACATAAGAAATTATATATCTCCCAATTTTCACTATTAAATTCTTCCTTTCTCAGTTTTGTATCAGTAAAACATCAATGGATCAGGATTTCCTTTACCCTCATTCAATAAGTAGCAAGCAAAAAAGTAGTAAAATGTTTACCATGAACACAAAGTAGTGCTTTTACCTTTTAGTGACAATAAGCTGAATGCTTTGATAATCTTGCTGCACAATTTTAATGTTTTATTTTCACATTACGTTGGTTGAATACATGGTGTGATTTATTAAAAAAGCCGAAGAGGGGTTCATTAGTTGCTATTGGTACGCACAGAAAATGAACTTTTTGTGATAGAGATGCTCATGGATGTCTAACAAGAGAAACTGAAAAGACAGTGCGTGCATTGTGATTGAATTTTATTAAAAATGTAAAATATCAAACCGTTAGGACATGCAATCACATTTGACGGCTTAAAGGGATGCACATACAAATATAATTTATTGTAATGATAGTCAATGACAAATTCAGTGTAAATATGTTCAAAAATTTGCAGTAGCAAAGTTATATAAATAATTTGAACAGAATATATTAGATACCGCATTATTTACTAAATATCAATACCTATTTTGAAGAGTGCTAAGACTAATGATGAATCAGATGCATGTATATGGTATGCAAACCACGTCAATAAATATGCATTCCGATAATCTTAACTTGTACATTCAGTATTTCACATATTTTATGTCATAAATATCTTAAGTTGTTGCCTCGAAATTTCCAAAAATGAATATTTCCTAAGAAATTATTTTCAGATTTCGCAGAGCGGATGGGTATTTCAAAAATATATAAATACTAGACCAAGAATTCAGCTGCATTTTTGATTTTGATACATATGCCGTAGATGATATTATATAAAATAGGCCAATGGTAAAAAGCTATGACGTCGCTTTATATTTTACTGTAATGGCCACTTGCGCTTCGGAAGAATAGACATGAAGTAAATCAATTTTAATTTTTGTTTAAATATTTCAGAAGTGGAAAATTTACAGCAATTTATGGGGAAACTTTTTTTCAAGAATTATAATAAATGTCTTTTAGCGTTTAACATCATAATACACTAGAAAGAACAAGCTCGTATGAGGTTGTAAAATTTTTTGTGTAATTTTGATTTTTAGCGAACTTTTCTTTTTCTGATGTAACTATATGTATAACGAAATTTTCATAGTTGTTGAATTTTCTATTTGTTTTTGTAAGGATACTACAGTAGCTGAGAATTTGTAATTGATGATGGTGTATTAATAATTATGTAAAAACAGTCTTATTACTGCTTTGTTTAGTCTTGGAATGTTTACTTCACTAATCTGGCTTCTGGTGCAGCACCAGGTGAAGCTTATTTGCCACCACCAGATTTGTCAACTTCTTTAAAGGCAACGAGTGTGTCTGCTAGAGTTTCCGCAAAAGATTCGGCTATCGCTTCTGAAAGTCTTATTAATGACTACCTTGCCATTCAATCACTTATTCGTGCATATAGAGTATGTTTATTAATTAATCTCAGCAATGATAATAATTTGAAACTTCCTATATTTTTATTTTATTGCTCTTCTGGTTATTTTACCCTCTACATTTTTGAATTATAATTGATTTACATCTTAATCTACACAAGAACGTTGTCTATCATTAAAATACGATCTTGCAAGCTTAAAGTTATTAATATTTAGACAATTGGACACTCAATGGCTGATCTGGATCCGCTAAAAATTAATTCAGCAGATTTGGATTCATCTCCTAATCCTGCTCTAGACTTCAATAATTACAATATATGTAAGAGTTTGAATACTTTGCTTACAGTAACTAGTACTCAAAGTTTGGTCATTAGCTGCTTAATTTGAAATTGTAAGGATGGGCCGCAAATATGCAAGTTAGGCTCTAATTGGTAAAAAAAAATTGTTGAACAACATCTCCAGGTAAAAGTGAAATGAGGGCTTTTGCTGGATTTTAAATTTTAACATTTGCCTTCGAAATCTTGAATTTCCAGCACTGTTTTCCCTTCTTTAGGTGTGCAAGATAGGCGTAACCAGCTAAATTAAGTCGGGGCGGTACAGTTGTTGCTTGGTAATTTTAGAAATAAAATAGTGAACAAGTCTTTTACATTATTGTTGCCATTAATCCAGAATTGTTTTGTTTATCCCCTTGCTTGTGATTACGAATGCCAATTTATATCTCGCTCTCTGTACTCATTAGTAACAGTCCTAGAGCGTTTGCTTTAACAGCAATATCAAATGTTTATGTGAATAACTACTAGAATATTCAATATAAATAGTCACACACATACATACATATATATATAAATTCTGTCTTTGAAAAGTAACGAGACTATGCGTATTGTGCCATAAGTATGTTTGCTGACATTTCTTGTTAAACCTAAGAGTGGCTCTTGATCTACTATAGCAGGTTTTTGAGTGACACAAAAATTTTAAGGAAGAAAGAGATGTGTTGAAGATTACTTTAGGAGTTTGAGGCCATTCCCAAGCAAAATAGAAGCATTGAGCAAGTGAAACAAGAGTTGGCGATCGCTCTTTGACTGTAGAACTAATTGCAAGTGAGTTGAGTGTGAGCAGCAGAAGAGTGTGGGCAATCATTAAGGGTTGGGGATGAGAATTGTATTAAAAAACATGGCTGTTTCATCACAACAACGTCCCATTGCACGACGCATTAAGCATTCAGAATTTACTTACCAAAGATTCCATTGTTATTCTGGAACAATCTCTGTTCCGCTTATCTGGTCCTCTGTAAATTTTTTGGTTTTCCAAACTCAAAAGAATCATTATAAAAACATGAGATAAGAGGTAGAAGACATAATATATGGCGTGACGAAGGCGTCCTTAAGCATCCCAGAAAAATCTTACCAGGAGTATGTGAAAGCATGGCAGAGGAAGATGACGAAATGTGTTGGAGCTCAGGAATAATAATTTAAAGAGGACATGTTGTAGATTAAGTTTATCTTTTGAAATATGATAGTCTTGTTACTTTTCAAACAAATCTCATATATATATTGATGTTCTAATAGTTTTTCTGTTTATTCATAAAGTTTGATCTTACTTCCTTCTTTACTCATCTTGGAGTTCAACTTGCTGATAACCTAAATTGGTCTGGTCATGTGTCCTTACGTCTCCACAAAAGTAATTCCGCGGCTGCTGTGAAACCCTCTTTGTTCAAGTCCAGTTCTCGCGCCATTCTTCTTTATGCATCTCCCTGTTGGTGGCCTTCCCGTTCCTTGTTCACCTCTATGGAACAGAAGCGTGCCTTCAAATGGATCTCTCCCTTGCCATACAAAGACGCCCTTATCAAATTCTCCACTCTCCCGCTGTCACTCTACTTCCATGGCTGTGATCTCCTCCTGTTCAATCGACTGCTCACTCGCAAATTGGATCTTGATCCTTTTGATTTCATTAAGTTCTCTACTTCCCGCTCCATTCGCTCTGATGATGTTGTCACTTTCTCCATTCGTCGTCCCAAGAAACATCGCACCCTTCACTCGTTTTTCAATCGTGCTTGTACTGCTGCTAATTACATCTTGACTCTCAACCCTCCAACAGCGATTGATTTCTTTTTCCCGTCGCCGAGCTTCAAGAAATCTTTGATGTCTTTCCTCTTTGCTGAGCCCTTCTCCAACTTCGCCTACTCTTCCATTTGCTCCTATTTCATCTCCTGTGACTGTCCTCGCTGCCGTAAAACTTGACTTGTTTTTATTTTTTTGTAGTGTATGCCTTCAGCGGCTAAATAAAGTCATTCATTGTTATTATTATTATTATTATTATACATGATGATTCAGCAATTATTAATTAGTTTTTAATAATATTTCAAAATTCTCTTTAATTTGATATGGTAAATTTCGGAGTTTAAGAACCTGAGAGATGTTCATTAATTCGTGTAGCAAAGCCTAAATTTGTTGCTGTTGTATGGATGTTTCCGACATACTTGCTTTAGACAGGGTTCTTCGTTTAAATTAATTAATGATCTAAAATTGTATATAAATGTTAATTGTTGATGATGCTTGATTTGCAGTTTCAATTGAACATTTAATTGTATTTCTCTTACGTTTCATATCACATTGCGATTCATAAGGAATATACAATTAGTAAAACAGAAAAATTTTATTAAACCAAATTATATATAAATCCAACAAATTCCAAATTTAAAAGTGAACGTGTTTGCAGATGTTCGTCGCCTAACAGCCAGCAACCGTAATTTTTTTACTAAATCCCACCCACATATTTTTATATGTAGTGGTTAAATTAGGGTGTGTGTTTCATTTGTCCCATACATAGATTTCTGTATAAGACATGGTACACTGAAATATCAGTCTATCAGGTCCAGATGTAGAAGAGTACAATACTTAGTATTCCATCTAATTTTTCATTCTGCATGTAGTACATTTTGTAGTAATTTATAATGGTGATGAACATCCATGTATAAGAATATGCAACAATAGTAGGTTAATTTCTTTTCAGAAATATTAATGTATTGATTGTAGTCTATAAAGAATAAAATGTAAAATCGTTCACACAATTTTACTGCACTTTTGAAAATTTGAAATTTATTTACCCGATCCACTCTTGCGAAGTTTTAAAGAAGCTTAATCTAACACGCATTGTTAAATGTTTTTAGAAAATTGCTTCGAATTGCAATGGATACGCCCAATTATTTACAAAATCTTCTTTTATGCAATTTTTGCTAATACCTCATTGCCAGACGTGGAAATCAAATTAACAATCACATCGCATTCCAACAGCAAAATTTAATCGGATTGTCAGAATGTTTTATTTTGTATTTATTATTAAAACCATTCTAATTTATTACATCAATTGGTATTAGCTATTACTATGTGTGAAATCAGTTGAAGGTGTATCGCGGGGTTTTACCAGAATAGCAATTAACAAAGTTTTTACAGCGTAATTAACAACAAATTCTGAAAGCTCCAATAATCTTTTTTCAAAATTTTGAATGCTAGACAATGCCAACTATTTTTGAGTACAATTGATTTTAATAAAATGTGCATGTTTTGAAAACAAATATGCTAACTTAAATTACAAACTTCCGTATTATGTTCAGTCAAAGCATTTCGAAATTATAATTTTTTACTATTTTGACATCGAAAATATATTTATCAAGCTGAACGTTGTCTCTAAACCCTTTAGCTCATGAATAATACCAAAAAGTCCACTTTTTCACAACTGTGATCTCAAATTAATGATTTTATAGTTTATCTGTATATGCAGATAATGTATATCGTTGACACTAGAAATCGTAGTTTTCCTGTGGTTTCTTAAAAGGAGTCCGATATCCGAGTGTATTGCAGTATGGCTCACTTGGTTAGTAGAATTTCAATAATAGTATTATTACATAAGCAGGCTTGAATGCTCGATGATTGTTTATGGAAGTAAATGCTTAAATTTTATTACAAATTTCAATATTTATAATGTTTTAGCTAAACACGTTTGTATGCTATTAACTTTTATGAAATTCTAGTCTATTAGAAAATTTTGAAACATTTGCAAGGCTTTTTTAACGTTATTTAGCGAATCCTGACATGCTGTTTCATCTTTCTTCGGAAGAGACACCGTTTTTGCCAACTGGTGAATATTCGCTTGCCCAAATTGTTGAAAAGTTAAAGGTACATATTAATATATTGAAATTCACTTCACATAGAAAATCAAATCCTCTAGTTAATAAGAACTCAAATTTTGGTACACTATGCTCAATAATAATGTAATCGTTATTTTTTATAGTATATTATATATACTATATATAGTATTATATATTATATATATTATATTATATATATATAATATATATTATATATATTATATTATATATACTATATATTATAGTATAGTATTATATTAGTATGAAGATGGCAATAAAAAGGTTATAAGGTCGTTTAAGCTTTCTCCTGTCTCTAGGAATTCTTTTATTTTGAAATTAAGTAGCTAGATTTGTAACACTCTGTTAAGAATTTGTAGGCTCTACCGTTTCTTCAGTTTTATTTTCATTAGGTCTGATAATGTTTGACAACACACATTACATTCCCTGAACACCTTTTATTCATAATAATATTTTTCTTCCGCTGAAAAAAGGACGTTCATTGATATTACATAATGAAAGAGTCGAATACTTCTGAAAAGGAGGAATCAATGAAGTTTCAACAACTCAATAACATCTATTCTTGTTTAAATTGTAGCTGGACGAAGGAGTGCATCTGCAAAAATACTGTTTATCTGCACTAGGATATCTTTGGAAATCGTATCATATTCTTCGTATGTAAGCGGGCCATTCTCATGAGCGGCTGAAATGGTACATTTAGCAGATTATCTAAATGCCAATATTAATAGAAATCATGCTTAAAAAATGGCAGTATACATATTTAATAGTTTATAATTGCATCTGACCTAATGTATTCACAGAATGAATTAGCACACATTTTATTGCTAACTTTAGGTTTGTGGAAATTTGTTCATTTAGACAAATATATTAACATCTCATCCAATAACATGTAGGTGTTATTTTTTTAAATGAACAGTGTTTAGCACGTGAAAAACAGTTTCTTTGATTTCTACAATGATTCGTGTTTATTCTGTTTACTTCAAAGTCTTTTTATTTTCTCAGTAAAGTTTTATTGTATCCTTAAAATCAAAGAAGAATTTTAGCCCAAATAATTTAAAGCTCTCATTAATGAACATTTTTAACGATTTTTCTTTGTGTTGGCCTTATAGAAGCCCTAAAAATGGTTTTATAATTATCTTCATGTTTGTTTTTTAGGATACTTACTGTAATCATATTGGTATCGAGTACATGCATTTGCGAGATGAAGCGGAAGTGAAATGGTTGCGGGATCGTTTTGAAGATGAAAAGCGACGAAAGTTTGAAAATCGCGACAAGCGCTTGATCATTGAACGGCTTATTCGTTCTCAGCGGTATTTCACTTTCACTCTCTGATACAAATCATAAATATTGTTGTTGGCAAACTTTTTAAGGCATGTTGCCGTCAGCATGCTTGCTCCAATACTATCTATGAAGTATTAAATTCAATAGTCAAGATTATTTTGGTTTATTATGTGAATTATTCCTGCACTCTAAATTTATTGCTTTTTTTGTAAGATTCATTAACAAAGGCTTAATTTTTGCAAAGCACATTTGACCACGACCCATGCATTGAGAACTCAAAGCAAATGCAATTATCACGGTTAGAGTTGTCTAAAAATATGGTTTAAAAATATATGTATTTTTAAAATACTTGTTTTTTCAGATGTTTTTGCGGTTTTTTCGAAAGATATCATTTGGATTTACTCTATGTATATTTTTGTTTTCGGTGTTGTACATAAACAATCGTCGCAAAGATTTATTTTGATCCACAAATTTTGAAAAACACACTTCGTAAACACTTTTTAAAACGCATTTTGTTTTTTTCTGAAAAACGTATTTTCTCACCCTGATCATAACGTCATGTATTCAAAATGCATTCCGTTGATCAGCACATCAATTGAAAAAGAATAACCGCGCCCGAATCCCTAGTTCAAAAGCCGATAAATATTGCATTTAATCGATTATTTATTTTGGATTCTTTTCACCAATTAATCGCAGTTTTCCAAGACTAAAAACATTAACTGCAACTATGTTTCAATTTAATTGGTGATATGAGATGTCTACATTTGGAAACAATCTCCAATATATGCAATAATTTAATATTTTTGATGTTGACCATTTCCTGTACTAGAATGAATTGACCCATTTCAGCTTTTGCTTTGTATGAATGACAAAAGTAACTTTGATGTATATTTGTTAGTTTTTGATGAAAGTCCCACTTGCAAATATCAGGAGTTTTTCCATTTTTGGTTGGGTATTTTTTAAATTCCGAAAAGTTATGCGCGCTCGCATAATCAATTAAACTCCAAAGTTTTCGTTTACATAAGGGTCTTTTCTATGCATTTCAAATATTATTGATGTTGATATTCATAAGAATGAGCGAACAAAATTGAAAAGGGCCCCTCCTGTTTTAAGAATCCTAGTCTCACCTGTGTAAGGATAATCGAATGATTGATTTTTTCGCATTGGTGGTGCAAGCTCATAGGCTCAAAAGTGAAAAAATTGAATTGTATTATTCGGCCTTGGGCTATTAATTTTCAGTTCAATGCAGCGGTTATGGACATCATATAATCTGTCATTCTAAAGAGCCTTGTAGTATATATTAATTTGAATGAAATTTATCTGTATTTCAGAGTATTGACCAATTTGTTTTACCGAATAGATTCTAGAAATGGCGGAGTTTAAGTTATATTTTTCCATAAATCTTATAAAATTATAAGAGTTTAATATTGTAATCCTTCTGGAATATTTTGGCGCACTATTCCTTATTTTGCAAGTCTGATTTAAATTGATACTACCCTTTTCCGATGCATTAGTTTACAATTTTACAAGTTATTGCTAACTTGTTTTGCCAAATTACGTCATTAACTCGTTTGCACGGCAAAAAGGATTCTTATTTCATACCGCTGCAGAGATTTAGTTTACTCCAATCATATATATGTCTAATTTTATTGTTAGGCTTTCAGTGACAGGTGATCCAATCGTTGTTATATAATTTTAGTCGCTAAGCTGCGAATTTTCTACTATTTCGCGTCCATTGAATAATAGCCTATCGTGCATGCATAATTTACGTCACCATACTTGACGTCACACATCGATGTTGCCTATAAATCAATTATCACGATTGCTCTCCTATGAAACTCTTCTTGACCAGCTGTATTTGTATAAGTTTAAAATCTGGATGTTATTTTGCAGCAGGCTGGCATGTAGCTCTGTATTTGACAATCGGCTGCTTAGCCCTCCTTCAGTTAACTAATGCAAAGTATCGCCATGGGGTTGCGCCATATTCGACACTCAGCGCTAAGCTGGGCTTGCTATCTTTAATATCATTCAATCGGGTAGTGCTCTCTGCTTTTATGATAGTATTCAGTGCTGTGCAGATAGCCGGATGCTACTTTGAAAGAAGAAAACTGCTCTTCGGCCCAATCGTCATTCAATTACTCGCATTGTTTATAGAATTTATTCAAAATACGCTTTTGCCTTTGATAGACTGGCAGGATTTTGTTCAACCGTTTGCAGCGGGATGGAAGTACGCCTATTTGCTTCTGTGTCCTGTTTATTTAATACTCAATTTAGTTTGTCTGTTTTGTGCTATTTCAATGTTTTATATTTTGGACAAATCTGAAGGGATGAGAACAAATAAAGTCTATCATTTCGAAAGCCAACAACAGCCTCCTGCCCATATTCCTTCCAATAACATGGAATCAAACTTATCAGTCGCGCATTTTCCCGAACCTTCATTAGAGGAAGACATACCAGGATATGCCTCGAGTATTAGCAGTCCACGACCACCGTCTCCATTGTCCAGCTCACATAACCGTTTGTTAACGGACTCTACGATTCATTCCCTTAACTCTTCGCTAACTCGAACTTAACTGTTAATAGCTATAAATAAATCTTGTGAAACTTTATTTTTTTATGTAATATTGATGCAATTTATCAGTCCCCAAAGCTTGACTATTTTACAATGAGATATATAAAAGTGTCTATATTTTAAATATTGGTTTATAAATCGAGTTAATATAGCCAAATAGAACCGAATTTTTTAAATCTCATGAAAACATTAATCAGTATAATAAGTGTAGTCATTTTTTTCTTTTTATGACATTTTTTCAGTCCATTATTAATTGTAGTGGAGAACTATGATTTTCGATAGTGCAATTAAAAGCAGGTGTTCTTAGAGTCAAGTTAGATGAATTGGAGGTTGATCGCTTGTCATAAATTCTTTATTATGGCTTAATTTTTAATAGGTTTTTTTCTTTTTATTGAGGAAAAGCATTACTTACAAAATTTATCCAACGTCATCATGTTTTCAATCTATATTTTTAGTTCTTATAAAAAATGTATATGCTCTTTGACATGCAAGTAATTGACGCCATAAATGATAGCCAAGCATTTTTGTTTTAGATTTCTAATCAAGTCATGACTAATCTTACATTTGTAAATAGTTTGTATTGCAAATTTGTAGATTGTATGGCTGTATGCTTACACTATAATGAACAAAATATAGCCATTGAATTTATTCATTAATGAATTTTCCATTCTCTTAAAATTCGCTTTTTTTTTCTCATATTGTTCCTTTGCTAAATTCGCTAGGCATTCGGTGCTTAATTTTTACATTATAGATACCGTTTCTGTTCAATTATTTTGAACGTACTATTAAGTCGTATAATATTTAATCCCTCACAAAATGAATATTTCGGCATAAACAGCGGGCATATTCCAACGTTTTTCAGCAAAAACGATCGTCTCGAAGGTAGCTAAGACCGTTTTTAGAGCATGCTGATGTGAGTTCGGATTTATTGAAATCTAAAGCGTAAGTAATACAAATTTATAGTGAAATGCAGATAAGGATTGGAGTGTAAAAATACACTGTATTGCAGCCAATCATGACATTGTGGTATGGACAATGTTTTGCTTAGTTTATTTTATGTAATTTTTCACCTTGTTTTTTTGGGCTCATTTGTAAATAGTTTGTATTGCAAATTTGTAGATTGTATGGCTGTATGCTTACACTATAATGAACAAAATATAGCCATTGAATTTAACATAAAAAATGGCATGTCTTCCACAAATTGTTCTGAACAACAAAACAAAAGTGGACTTTACGGACTTTTATCTTCAATATTGATTAGTGAATATTATACTTGTCGTAATTTTATATATTTAGGCACAAACTCTGGATGATTATATAATTTTTTTTAATTCAATGCTATTCGTTTAGATTTGAGGAATTTTTGGCGAAGAAATGGACAAGTGAAAAGAGATTCGGTTTAGAGGGATGTGAGGTGTTGATCCCTGCTCTAAAATATATCATTGACAAAGCCAATGGTCGAGGATGTGATACATTCGTATTTGGAATGCCTCATCGTGGACGACTTAATGTTCTTGCTAATGTGGCCAGGAAGCCTCTTGCTCAACTTTTTTCACAGTTTGACTCAAAGCTATCTCCTGAAGATGAGGTGCGACTTTTATGTATTATCGAGGTTTTGAAACTTACAGTAAAATCTTAATTGTCTAAATGAGTTTTCTGTTGTTTTCTTTTGAAACTGTTGGACTGTTAACGCTTGGAATCCAATTGCTTAATGTTCTTTGTTTTTCCGTTTAACTGCATCCTTTTATTTCCGAGGCAGAAAACCATAAACATTGTTCAAGATTTAAGACATTTTTTGAAATGTTTTCTGGAATTCAAAATATCAAGCTAAACTCGTACTACTCGAAACTAATCAATATTACGTATTTTATTCAATCAACGTGGAAATTGAACTTATATACAATTATTTTGTATACAGTATGATGCATATTATTATCACACTTAAGCATTTAGTATTCCAGCTTGTTGAATTTGAAAGATATTAATTTGTTATGATTGTTTCTATTGACAAAGTCGCCATCGGTACCCAATCAATATATATTTTCAGAAAAATCAACCATTATTTCTGATAAAAGAGATGTTTTTTAAATAGAAAATTATTAAGGGGCTGTTATAGTATGCATTTTAACACAAGTTTTTAAAGAAATTGGGTATTACATTGCTTCCACCTAACTGCCTGTCTTCACTGTTGTTTTTCATATATTCACAATGTATGGACTTAAAATCCTTCAAGGTACAATAAATTTTAGCTAATGGAATGCAATCATTTCTGAACGCTTCATTCACAGAAGGCGTGTGTTATATTCATTCAATATTGATTGAAAGTTTTCTCAAAGCATATAATTGCAAAAAACAATCTTGATTTAAGCTCTGTAGAAAATCTATTGGGTTTAATTATGAAACAATTGTGTCACTGATAATCGACAACAAAAATTAATGATAGAAAACAATTAAATCAATGCCATCAAGATGCAAGCAACTTTTGGGAGCTTAACATAAAATACTACACGAAGAATCAGTGCAGTTCTTATTACTGTTTAATTGAGCTTTTTTTGCAATTTTTATAACGTTTATTCTTTATATATGTACCGTGGGTTTTTAAAGTTCCGGTGAATTTGAAACGTATATTTCGGAAATATAACAAATTTAATCAACAAAGAAAACATACATTATTAACAGTTATGAGTTAGCATTAATTGTTCAAATAATGTTTTCGAGGTGACCACCTTCATTTTCAATACAGGTTTCCAGTCTTTCAAGCACAGAATCACAAGCATTTTGAAACATTTCTTCTGTCATTGATTCGTATACTTCAATAATTTTCTCCTTCAGTTGTTGCAAATTTTGAGGTCTAGGCTCTGCATAAGCCTTGTTTTTCATCCAGCCCCAGACAAAGAAATCCAAGGGATATAAGTTGGGACTTCTAGGAGGCCAGCTAAACTCAGTTCGATCACTAATAAGACCACCACGAAAAAGGGTTTTCAATGTATGTGGTCTAGCGCCATCTTGCCGCAGGATTGATATGCGCCCCTTCCTTTTATATTTCAAATAAAGTATGATTTGTCGCTATAAAAGTCTTATAAATATCTTATATAAATATCTTTGGTAAAAGTGCCTTCTGGCAAGGCTATCATTGGTAGTCTAACAGACTTTTAAAAGCCTACCCACACCATAACCTTACTTGAAAAATGTGATATCTGAGTGATGGGGGTTTTTCAGTACTTCAAAATCTTGTGATTTGTCTGTTAACCACACCAGTTAGACTAAACTAGGCTTCATCTGAAAAATAACTTTTCCTAAGAAGGATGGGTCGTCTTCAACTTCTTTAAGAAATCTTTTCGCAAAGGTGACTCGCCCTAAAAAATCATTATCAATAAGCTGCTGCCCCAATTGAATCTTATATGGGCCATGCTGTCGATATTGATAGGCCAACACTTGCAGCACATTCGAGGTAGATCTGACACTGTGCCATACTTTTCAAATTTATTGACAAGTCGTCGAACTTCACTCGGGCGAACTCCTTTGCATTTAATACCATGGTTAGTACAGTACTGTTTAATGGCTGCAGTTATTGATTTTGGCTGGCATAATATATCATCAACATATCGATTTTCTGGCTCCTATCCATGGTAAACAAAATCCAAACATATATACTACCGAGTGACCTAATGATTCTTAAAATATTTTATTGAATATTTTTAAAAGAGACTTTTTAAATTCACCGGAACTTTAAAAACGCACGGTATATTAAGTAAGCCATGGTAACAAATCATTGAATCGCTCAATGTAGTCAGTAATGTCAACGTTATTTAATGACCCGATTAAAAAACCTTTCACCTGAGCCAACCGGACACGGTAAAATACTAACCAATTTCCACTCCTGCTTCCATGTGATATTTCGACTTCTTTCAGTTTGAAAATCCGTTTGTTTTTTAATAAACAATTTTTTTTATAGTTACCATATTTTTTTATAATTGCTAGGTAAAATTTAGCAGTTTTTTTATCAAAAATTATAAAAATTTTGATTTTGGCGGGAATTTTTTTTCAATCGGGCCCTTTGTAACAACTTCACATATATGGGTCCTTTGTAACAACCTAAACTGATTGAACTTAATTATGCTGTTGCATTCATTTTGGATAATGGCCAAACAACATTTATTTGTTTTCTATTGTTTTTAAGTTAAAAATTGTTTATTTTGGTGATTCACTGTCAAGTTTTCCCACAGACTCCGAATCTAAATTTTGAATAAATCAATCTCAATTAAACTGCGATTTTAAACTTCCAATATCTCTAAATTTGTGCTGCATGGAACTAAGCATTTTCAAATCTCAATTTACATAATTTTAATAAGCTGCAAGTATTACACTAGCAAGTTGCAACACTTTGCGGGGTTACTGGAACAATACCAAATAGGGGCCTACATATATGTATATGATTCTCATATTTCAAAATTTCACAGGAACCCACGAACTGGCGGTTCATCAAAAAACGGAGTTCAGATCAGATTTGCACACCGGTCAGTCGACCGGCCTGTAGGTTTTACAGGCCGTTTTTTTTCCAGACCTTACCGGCCGCAAATAAAAAAGAATTAAGTTATTTCTCTCAATTACATATTAACCTTTTAAATTCTTATAAATACTGTAACTAATGTAGCTACTGTAAGTAACTTTAGTGTAAAAAAATGTCTCTTAATAGGTGCATGCAGGACTATGCCCCTGGAACCGGCCATACCGAAATAAAGCATAATTATGAAACAAATTCAAAATTGAATAATTTTTTTAACACAATTCACGTTAATTATATGGAAATTTTTTCAAACTTTTATTTATAATTTGTTTTTGAGAAAAATCTTTTTATATTACACATGTGAAATAAAGTGCCTACCTGTATACGCCCCTACTGGATAATAATTACTCGCATCCACGAGTGGGTTTGGCTANTATAACAAATTTAATCAACAAAGAAAACATACATTATTAACAGTTATGAGTTAGCATTAATTGTTCAAATAATGTTTTCGAGGTGGCCACCTTCATTTTCAATACAGGTTTCCAGTCTTTCAAGCACAGAATCACAAGCATTTTGAAACATTTCTTCTGTCATTGATTCGTATACTTCAATAATTTTCTCCTTCAGTTGTTGCAAATTTTGAGGTATAGGCTCTGCATAAACCTTGTTTTTCATCCAGCCTCAGACAAAGAAATCCAAGAGAGATAAGTCGGGACTTCTAGGAGGCCAGCTAAACTCAGTTCGATCACTAATAAGACCACCAGGAAAAAGGGTTTTCAATGCTTCAAGCGATGTATTGGCCGTATGTGGTCTAGTGCCATCTTGCTTCAGGATTGATATGCGCCACTTCCTTTTGAATTTCAAATAAGGTATGATTTGTCGCTCCAAAAAGTCTATATAAATATCTTTGGTAAGATTGTCTTCTGGCAAAGCTATTGTTGGTAGTCTAACAGACTTTGAAAAGCCTACCCACATCATAACCTTACTTGAAAAATGTGATATTTTGAGTAATGTGTGGTTTTTCAGTACTCCAAAATCTTGTGTTTTGTCTGTTAATCACACCATTTAGACTAAATTAGGCTTCATCTGAAAAAATAACTCCTCTTCCTAAGAAGGATGGGTCGTCTTCAACTTCTTTAAGAAATCTTTTCGCAAAGGTGACTCGCCTTAAACAATCATCATCACTAAGCTGCTGCCCCAATTGAACCTTATATGGTTTAAGTTTTAACTCTCGCTTCATAATTTTCCATGCAGTCGATTTTAATCGGCCAAAACTTGCTGCGACATTCGAAGTGGTGGGAAGCTGACCCAGGTTTTTCAGTTGTTGAATTGCCTCCTCGACTGCCACAATATCATCATTGCTTATAGAATCGCCTCTTTCAGTTCTAGTTAGATCTGACACTCTGCCATACACTTCAAATTTATTGACAAGTCGTCGAACTGAGGTATCACTCGGGCGATCTTCTTTGCATTTAATACCATGTTTAGTACAGTACTATTTAATGGCTGCAGTTATTGATTTTTGGCTGGCATAATATATCATCAACAATTAGATTTTCTGGCTCGTATCCATGGTAAACAAAATCCAAACATATATACTACCGAGTGACCTAATGATTCTTAAAATATTTTATTGAATATTTTTAAAAGAGACTTTTAATTCACCGGAACTTTAAAAACGCTCGGTATTATACAAAAGTATTTTTTATTCAATACATTTATTATATACTGCAGACAATCTAGACTTAAAAAAGTTTAAAGTTTACTTTGCTATTGAAGATTTTTGATATTTATAAAAATCCGTTTGTTTGATATTAATTATACTGTTCGATAGTTTTTAAGTGAATATGATATTAACACTAATTAGACATAAGTGTTCTCTTTTTAGGGTTCGGGTGATGTGAAGTATCACCTTGGAGTTTATCAAGAACGATTGAACCACGTCACCAACAAGAAAGTTAAGATCATGGTGGCTGCCAATCCATCCCATTTAGAAGGTAATTCACGCAAAGATCTTGGTATCTATAATATATTTTAATTATATCGGTAATATTCTTGAAATTTTTTTATGTCTATTCTGGTTGATCATGATTATCAGAATACGACAGTTTATTGTTTTTCAAATCTAAATTCAATTTTTTATGTTTAGCACGAGTATATATTTTGATTCTAGAAGAAACTCCGTTAGTTTCCAAAAGTAACTAAAAGATTTGTGAAGTCCAGTTTTGACAACACCTGCAATTTCTGTCCTCACAGTTTTCCGAAAACTTTTGATAGCATAAATAAAAGTATTCCTAATGCCAGTTTACCTAATAGTGAGAGTTCTTTTTAAAATGCTACTGGAATAGTTTCTGACTGAATAAATATCTGTATTCTACTACATCAGCGAAGAGTCGAATTAAAGCAAACACCATTTTCGATAGTTTGAGAGGAAACTATCTATATATTATGTGCATGTAAGCATCTCTTACACAAATGGTTTCCTAATGTACCTTTTGATACCCTTTATTAATTATAAATTATTGTTTTGTTTCATGTGCCCACTCAGACTTGTATTAATCTAATTCATCCTTGAAAATGGAAAGAATTTATGTCATTTTTCAGTTGAAATCGGGAGATTACATAGTAATGGAACCGGCAATTTGAAAGTTTCAATGTTTATCATTTGACATTCAGCCGCAAAAACTCATAATTTCCTGTAGTCAAGAAAAAACTGCAACTTTGGTACTTCAGTCAAACCAATTATTATTTCATCATCATCATCATCATCATCATCATCATCATCATCATCATCATCATCATCATCATCATCAGGCATGACTAATGTATTAGATTCATCGCAATGTTTTGTACGAAAAGCTTCTTTAGACACTACAGAAATGAATAACTGTTTTTACTGACTATATGACTGTTATGAAAATTAGAGGACTCATTCAATTCTATAACAAACCTTCCAAATTTTGCAAATGGGGTTTTGATACAACTAAGGTTTCTTTTAAACCAAACGGAACAGTTCATAATATTAAAGTACAATAGAACATTGAAATAACTTTCTTCCGTACACCCAGGTATTATTCTGAACATGGCGGATGCACAATAATCTTAAATTAGATTTCATTTTCATTCCAATTCTTAGTTGTAAGTTTTATTTTTGCGCATTTTAGCTGTTGACCCAGTCGTCATGGGAAAGACACGAGCAGAACAGTTCTATCGCAAGGACTTCACTGGTGAGAAAGTCATGGGTGTCTTACTCCATGGGGATGCGGCATTTTCTGGACAAGGTGTTGTTTATGAAAGTTTCCATTTGAGCGATTTGCCGGCTTATACAACTCATGGCATCATTCATATTGTTGTGAATAATCAGGTACTGAATTTTTTCTACTTATTTTTAGCAATCCAGCACAAAGTGTACTTATGGATGTCTAGTGTATAAAAAATGAAAAACTCATCAAAAATTTTTTTCTAATATTTTAGCAACTCGCAACAGGAAATGTTTACAACATGATTTCAAGAATATTTGTGCAAATATTTAGTAATACTATTTTGCTAACTGAATTTTTACAAAAGCTCGTGAAATTTTGTGCACTTCTTCTAGTTGTTCCTCGCACTTCCTTCTAAATTCAGCCAAGTGTTTCACCGGAAGGTCCTTGCCAATAGTTATTGTGGTTGCTACCACATAACAGCATCCCAATCTCGATGTTCTCAAAGATCTGATTTGCTTAACATGTGGCATTTCGTAAATTATCGCAATCAGATGTTCTTTTAAATAGTCGGGGGCCGCGTGTCCACTGATCAATTTTAACTGATGGTTGCAAATATGTCCCCATTCTCTTGTAAAATATATATAAATAGCGATCGCAGTAAAACTGTAAATGTACAACACTGTCTGACTTTTGCCATACATTCCCATTATTATTGGAAAGAGCTGCCCCAAACTGTTGCATAATGTTAGAAATAGTGGAATTTTTATTTGCTTTTTGTTGCACTGCGCTGAAATACACATCAGAAATAGTCTTGCAAATATTTTATAGAAAAGTAAGGCAGAGAAGATTGTGTCATCGGATTGTTTATCCACTAACTTGGTAATGATTTCCACGATTCTGTGGATGTTGATCATGATCATTGTAACTGACAAGACAAGCACACCCACCGATATGAATGAATTTGCTCCATATGGACTTCTCGGGTAAACGTGAACTTTTGTGAATATGATCCATAAGAAAATTGCAGCAGGAATGATATCAATATAATGCAGACCGATATTGAAAAACTGTGTTCTTGTGTATAATCCAGAGAAAATTGCCTCAAATGACAGCTCTATCCATGAATTTGCAGCATATATGCTTATTAAATATGATGTTGGCCAAGGTATTATCTTATCAACTCCCATTCTGAAAGTTTACACATAACAATACTGCTGTGTAAACAAATTGTTTATAAAGACAACTTTCTGTAGCCGCTGTTATCTCTTTAAACGTTTTTACTTCATTCCACCAGTTGTTAACATGTAAAAACAGAAACTACTTCTTTTATATTTTAGATTGGTTTCACAACTGATCCACGGTATTCTCGATCGTCGCCTTATTGCACAGATGTGGCTAAAGTAGTCGGCGCTCCTATTTTTCATGTTAACGGTGATGATCCTGAAGCGGTTCTACATGCATGTCATGTTGCTGTCGACTATAGATCGAAGTTTGGGAAAGACGTCGTTGTTGACATCGTACGTATTTTATTGATTACAGGAAGTGCATTTAGAAAGGAGTTTTAATCCCAATCCTAACATTTTAACATTTTTGACAATATTCGTCATTTTATACAATATTGTGTAAAATTCTATTTATCTTAGATGTTTTTTTTCAAGGAATAGATGTTTTTCCTTTATAGCATATACTATGTTATTCGTGAAAGAGTTCGTTAAGACATTATATTTGGAATTAAGTTATTTTTATACCTTATTTGTAGGTTTGTTATCGCAAAAATGGTCATAACGAAATCGATGAGCCCAGTTTTACCCAACCTCTTATGTACAAAAAAATCCGAAATCATCAACCGGCATTACTAAAATATCTTAAGAAATGCATCGCTGAAGGTGTCATTACCCAAGAAGAATATGAGGTTTGATGTGTATTTTACTTTTTACATACATGTAATATATATATTTAGGCGCATTGTAAGGAGTATGATCAGGTATGCGAAACTGCTCATTATGATGCTAAGGTTAAACCAACATTAAAAAATAGCGAGTGGTTGGATTCCCCCTGGACAGGTTAGCTTTGATCGACTGTTCGCAATGTTTTATTTAACTTGTTCTATTATAAAAGAACAAATATAAATACAATATGTAATAATAATATCCATGTATTTGTGGATGTTTGTATAGGTGTTCAATATTGGATGTATATGGATGTCTCTTATTATATTTTAGGATTTTTCGCCAGGCAGAAATTCGAATATACCCCCACAGGTATTAGCGAAGAAACCATCAAACACATTGGCGACTGTGTTGCTAGTATAAAAGACACTACATTTAAAGCTCATCCAGGTAATTTCATAGAGGATGTTTTTTCATTGTTTTTTAGACGCGGTTAATACTTGTCTTCTCAATGATTTCATTTAGGCATAATGCGCATTCTGAAAGGACGTAAAGATATGATTGCCAATCGAACTGTAGACTGGGCTTTGGCTGAAGCAATCGCATTTGGATCTCTTCTTAAGGAAGGCCACCATGTTCGCTTATCTGGTCAAGATTCCGAGCGTGGTACATTTAGGTAAGTCATTAATGATGAATGATCTTTTGACTTAATTTTATGTCTCCTCTTAGAGTTAAATTTCAGAAATTTTGAGACTAATTTAAATTTCATAAGAATGATTGAGGAAGAGGTGTTTGCACTGATACTTTAGTCATCGTCATCATGTTCTTCACGATCAGAATGTGGACAAGAAGTTTTACGTTCAACTAAATCAATTATATGACGACCAAGGCCATTACAGCGTGTGTAATAGTTCTCTATCAGAATATGCAGTTCTTGGTAACTATCTTTAAATGCATTTATATGTTTTATGTAATCGCACAATTTAGTACTTAGTAAAAATATTACTGTAGGCAAAGAAATCATAAAAGAACACGTGTAACAAAAATCCTCAAAATAACTTATTATAATATTTGTTATTCTAAATATGTGAAATTGGCCCCGTGCGTCCAAAGAATGAACCGAAGTCCACTTCACTATTGTCATATTGTGTAATTTAAGAAGAAAGGTTAGCATTACCAAATATTTATTCACTTGTTTAACACTGTCACTTAACCATTATGTAAATATGGACTTCTTCGCACTTTAATCGTTGACTTATGTCAGGAAATCGCATGGAGAGCATACATATTTTAATTATTTCTTAAATATTGTTGAGTATGATTTTATAGAGGATTCTATTGTTCATATTGTTTAATTGAGCACATAACTATTTATTGCATTTATTTAGGATTTGAATTGGGATACAGTCTCACTAGTCCCAACGCCCTCATTGTTTGGGAGGCTCAATTTGGTGATTTCTCAAATGTCGCTCAATGTGTCATCGATCAATTTATCGCTTCGGGCCAAACCAAGTGGCATCGTCAAACTGGCTTGGTTCTTCTTCTACCTCATGGAATGGAAGGAATGGTTGGTTGCATTTGGTATTAATTTGCTACTATCTTAAACATTTAGGGACCTGAGCATAGCAGTGCTCGTCTTGAAAGATTTCTTCAATTAACTTCAGATGATCCCGATGTATATCCAGTGAGTTTTTTCGATCCAATTCTATTCGTATTCGTTATATAGCTTTGATATTGATGCTGCTGCTAACTCATTGTATAATTCCCGCCGAATGTGTTCTTCTATGATTACGATATACATGTATTTAAATCAAATTTTCTTCTAATGCCATATTTTGCAGTTTTACTATTACTATAACAAAAATTTTTGTATTTTTCTAAAAGGACGAAAGTAACTTTGTGGAATTATAGTAAGCTTGAGATCAACTAAATTGTTAATGACCACATAGGTCAATTTGTATAATATTTCATAATAATAATATGAGTCAAAGCAAATTTATTGCTTAAATGTATATAAAAACTATAAACTAACACAGGACAAAAATATTTACAAAACTAATTAAATATGCAATATTAATTAAAGGGCAGTTTTAAAAGTAATTTGACCATGCGTTGAGTTTATTATCTATGCCCAATAATGTTTGCCTACTTAATAGAAATTGTTTATTTTTTTCTTGAAGTGTTTATAGTTTTTCTTACATTTTATATCAATACTTAAATCATTCCATAAGATTGAACATTTAAAAGAAAATGAGTCTTGACGATTATTGATACTAAAAAGTGTTTTACTTCTTTTATTGATTTGAGAGAGTTAAAGATAGAAGAGAATTTTTAGCTTTTCAAAAAATATGTATAGACCAGGAAAGAGAACTGCAAATGAAGATACCAAGATCACAAACGTAAGGTTTTAAGGGAACAATGACGTCATTTAAAAAGAAATCAGGAGAATGGTTTTTGGAGAAAGAAAATAAGAGACCTTCAGATTTTGATGTGTTAAAAGGGAGACCATTGAATGATGGCCATAAAATTCAAAATTGACAGCGAGTTCAAATACTTTCGAGGTTAGAAGAAAATTTGCGTGTGTCATCATCATACAGCATGCATGTAGAGTTGAAAGCAGTTATTGTTGGCGTAAACTCATTGATGAAGATTAGGAACAAGAGAGGACCAAGAATTGAACCCTGAGGAACACCAGAGGTGACCGGAAGTTCGTTAGAATGAACACAATCAATTCGGACAGATTGAGATCTGTTAGTGAGATAACTGGAGATGATAGACACAAAGGAGGAATCACAACCAAGAAGAGAGAGTTTCGAAATTAAGTGCGAATGAGGAACTTTATCAAAAGTGTTTTTGAAATAAAGATAGACAGCAAAAAGAGGGATACTTCTATCAAAATGATAATAAGCTGTGTCAAGTAAACGTAAAAGAGAGGACAGTAAATTTCTGAGACATGAAACCGTACTGAGATTCGGAAATCAAAAGATGAAGGACGGGATAGATAGCGTTGAAAATGAGCCGTTCAAAAGCAAGAGATAGATGAGAAAGAATAGAAATTGGACGATAGGAAGAACAAAAATGTCTTGGAAGATTCTTGTCAGATTTAAAGTTGATCATTACCTTCTTACGATGTGTTCTTTGGGATTTTATACATGCTCCTTTTACCATTTCGTTTGTATACTCAGAAGTGTAAACTTTGCGCCACGCTGCTTCATTACTGCAATCTACAGACAATATTATTATTTTTGGTGTAGAATGCTTTTTTAATTCAGAACAGTCACCAATTCATGTGTTCTTCAAACTTGACAGGCACGTCATTCTTTTTACTTAATCATTGCCCATATATGAAATAGATTACCTTTATCAATGGATGGGGTAACTTTGAACACTTTTTAGGTGTTTTACCTTTTATTTAGTAAAATACGTCTGGAGGCAAAATCAATTTTATTGACTGTAAAAAGTTTGTTTTCTTCTATTATAAAACAGATGAACACATGATGAATTAAATAATGAAACCCGCTAAATTTGACCACATCATAGAGTACAAAGCAACATAAAATCAAAGCAACAGCTGATGTCAATATAAATGTGGTGCATTATTACACATACCGCAATACCATTGATTGCACTGAGTACAGCAAGTATAGTTTCGTTCAGTATAGCAGGAATAGTCGCAGAAACAGTTTGCACATTCTCTTGAATCTCGATGGGCTATTTCTCGAACCACATGACGATCAGTCATGATCTTTCGGCAAAATGGGATGACTAGGTTCTATCTTCTCTCCACGACCTCTTCCACGTCCACTCCCAGTTGAATTCTTAGTGTCGCTTGTAATCCCTCGATTCTCCTTCAACAAATTGATCAGCGTCTTGTGGATAACATGACCTCCCGCTTCCTATGTAGCCCGATAATCTCCAGAATTTGAGTCTGGAAGTAACTTGAGAACTTCATTTCTGTTTAAAGTGTTCAGAATAGTCATTCAAAATTCAGATTGCAAGTTGACACTGAGATTTTTCTTGACATATTGGTAGAGCTGTTGTAGGAGAATGAGAACTATAATTTTTGGATCGCGCTTCTTTTCTAAAATTGTAAAAAACTACGATGAATGCTAGAATATTTTGAATATATTGATAAAGTATAAAATGGTCAACATTCCACTTTAGAGTGAAAAAGTGCTGCATGACTTTATGACTACCTTGAGGTTTCACAGATACAAGGCAGAAACTAGCAAAAAGCTTCTACGAAAATAACTGAATA
>CABFPE010000217.1:81336-92077 GCA_900660155.1 Hofstenia miamia | reverse complement strand
GCCAAAATCAGGAGAAAATCGTTCTTTTAAATTTGATACTAAGCAATCATGAGCTGAAATTAAAATGAGTGGTCCCTAGTCTGTTCCTCACTCAGCCGACTTCCTGATGTTTTGTTATGAAGTACCATTGCAGTCGAAGGTTAATGCAGATCCAACAAAATTGTTGAGAGCTTCATCATTCTTTCTAATATCTTCAAATTTTTCACACAACATTACAGCAACATTACACTCAGTAGCTAAATCAATGTCTTCCTTTTGCACTTGCATTAACATGTTGGATAATATATATCTCGCGTCTTTAGAGTCAAGTTTAAAATAATAAATGCGATGAGAAGTTGGTGAGTACTAACTCGATATTCTAGATAACATTGTTATACCATTACTACAGAGGTAAGACTTAAAGAATTTTTTAACGCAATTTTAAAAATTGTATTTGTTCTGTTAAAATGTAATGATATATGTCTTAAAAACGTTTTATTACTTACAAAACAATATTAGTCAACTTCCCAGTAAACATAGAACTGTCGTAACGACGTCGTTGAACGACATAATAACGGGACTAAAACGACATTACAAAACAACGTCTTTTCACAATAAAACGACAAACTATCAATAAAAATGTAGTTCTTAAGAATTTATCTTCAAATTGTCATAATACTAAAATTATTCTTTTTTAATATTTAATGCTAGACGGAATTATACACCGCCATTAATCCATACTATAAACGCCACTCAAAAAATTCAACGCCTATTAAACGCCAATAAACAACAAAAACGACGTCGTTACGACAGTTCTATGTTTACTGGGTTGAAGCGTTTTTTTCTTTAATTGCCTACACAAAATTGTGCCTTTTGTTTTTTTATATTTTTCTTTATGTGTAGCTGCATATTTAAAATTTAATGTTTGTTTTTAGCTGCATCTTTGTATGTGCACGTAATAGAACAAATATTTTATCAAACACCTTACAATGTTTAGTCTTTAATAATAAATGAAATTTTGCCGCGGTATACGGCAACGAAGTCGATTCTTAACTTCGTAAGAAAAGATAGATATTTCTGAACTGTTTTTTATTGTTGAAGAAGTACCCAATTTTCCATGAAATATGTAAAAATTACAATTACTATTTTGTATTTGAAATCTATTATTCTTGATCAGAAACAGTTTTTTGAGAAATACCTAGAACTTTTAAATCTTAAGACGAAACGCGTTGTCTGCATAACTTTTATGCCACCGAAAGTTGTTTTAATCCTTACACTAACCTACCGCGTACGGTATTTACCGCACCGCACTCATCTCTAGTTTCTACCTCCATTTCAGACACCGCAAATCTATTCCTGTACTTGATTTTTCGATCTGAAGAATTCTTATATTGTAATTAGTGAAAATGTTTTCCATATTTTTATTTTTTTCTGGAATTTGACGATATCAACATTTTGACAGCTTACTAGCTCTGTGTGCATTATTCGATATCATATCTAGATTCTTACATTCTAATGGCAGCGTTAATTTCTATCTCTATGAGCCTTTCCTCCATGAAAACATTAGAACCTTCAGTTGGTGGCTTTCATCATTCGCAATCAGAGATGATGTGTTGCATACTTGGCTACAATCAGAGGCTGTAATCAATGAAAATTTGAATGAAAATCGATTTTTTAGATTTGTAGTGATAGCTCTAACCCCCATTATACAGATAAACCTCTATCCTGAATAAAAAGTGTAATAATAATATTATAGAATAATAATGTTCAAGACAGTGTACTTTAAGAATGTTTTGGTGAGAGAATATTTTATGTTCTCTTGCTAGCCAATTACTTGGTGAAGATATGATTATTAGGAAATGATGCAGCTTCCCCGGAAATCGATTGTTAGTAACGTGATTAATGAAATTTGAAAACGTATGTATTATTTCAGCAATAATAAAAATAATAATAATAATAATAACAATAATGGGCCCCAGTTGCCAATGGTAGAACGCGAAACTGGGACCGCAAAGCCCCGGGTTCGAGCCTTGCCCGACCCTTTCATAAGATGAAACTGAAGACAAAAGAAAAGGCCCTCAGTCTCTGGCAGACCTTAAATGGTCAGAGGGTGTGAAGAATCTCTGGTCAGGCGGACTCCAAAATCGGGAGTGTAGACTCGAGAAGTGGTAGTATAGGATCCACACAGACCAATGGACGACGGCATAAATGGACAGATAAGAAGAACAGCTGTGGAGTGTTACAGAAGAAGCAGGCCAGATTAGAGGGTTTTACAGGAAGAGAATGTTGGAAGAATGGAGGAAGGCAGGAACGGGATTAGAAGTTACAGAGCAGAGGCTTGCAGGACAAGTCCGAAAATTACAGTTGGACGGGAATAAGGGGAAAAAGAAAGTTGAATAGGCCCAGCAAAGGGAAGATGAAGTGATAGACGTTTTGACAGAAGTGGCCGAAGCAGCAGAACCAGTGGGAGCAGAAACTGAAGCAGCAATCAAGGAAAAGATGAAGGAAGAAATAGGTGAGAGTACTAGGTTGCCAGTTCCAAGAAAAGCTATTTGCAGTAGAGACAGCAAAGGTAAGGGCAAGACTATAGAAACTGCCAAAGAAGAGCTTAAGCAGAGATTAGATGCAGAAGCTGAGAAACTGCGAAAATATAGGGCAAGGGCAAAGCAGGCAAGAGACAATATAAAGTTTGAGACCCAAGAAGGAAGATTCTACGAAGAACTAGATGCAGGAGAAAAGGCTACAGCTAAAGCTGGCGAGGACGCAGTAAGGTTCTGGGAGAATATATGGGGAAGTGTGGGACCAGAGATAGAGAATGAGCAGAAGGAACTCAGGCAAGAAGAAGAATTAATCACAACTGCAAAGCAGAAGGATGCTCTACAGAAGATGAGGAACTGGAAGGCGCCAGGCAGAGATGAGGTACATGGGTATTGGCTGAAGAAGTTCACAAGTGTTCATAAAAGACTAGCAGTAGCATTGGAGAAGTGTGTGGTGAGTGGGTGCCCAGAGTGGATGATAGTGGGAAGGACATTTCTGATACAGAAGGACCCAAAGAAAGGTAGTGAGGCAAGAAACTTAAGGCCAATAGAATGTCTGCAAATAACTGTGATTTCAAATAGGCTGACATGTTACTTAGAACCGAACAGGCTGATACCAGAGGAGCAGAACAGATCTAGGACAAAGACGAGAGGATGCAAAGATCAGTTGTTGATAGACCAGGCAGTGGTGGAGAATTGTAGAAGAAGGAAGTCGAACTTAGCAATGGCATGGATAGACTACAAGAAGGCATATGACAGCATATCACATAGGTGGGGTGGGTATTGAGGACGCTAGAGGCCAATGGAGTTTCATGGAAATGGGTGGAGTTTCTAGAGAGGGACATGGGAAAGTGGCAGACTAAGATAGACGGGCACCGGTTAAGGCTTAGACGGGGCATATTCCGGGAAACAGCTTAGCACCACTACTATTTGTAGTTAGCTTAATCCCTATCACAGAAAAGTTAAAGGAGACAGGCATATGGTATAAGTTGGAGAAGAATGGCAGAGCAGTGAGTCACCTGTGGTACATGGATGACCTGATGATGTATGCTAGTTCAAGGAAGATGTTGCAGAAGCAAGTGAAAACACTGGAGAAGGCAAGCAGAGACTCAGGTTAGAATTTGGATTAGGAAAGTGTGCAGCAGTGACAATGACTAGAGGTAAGTGTATGGATGGGGATGCTTTAAGAACAAGCAGTGGGGATAAGATTGAGGAATTCAAAGAGGGGTACAACTAGAAGTAAGTGATAAATGTAGGCTATGTATGAAAGAGGCGGAGACAGTAGATCATCTGAGAAGTTGGCGCAGAATGAGTATAAATTGAGACAAGTGGTATGAGCACAAGCCACATGGAGTCATAGAGAATGATAAGGTTAAGATGCTGTGGGACTTCAACATCCAGACAAGCTATGCAATAGAAGCACTGAGGCCAGACATAGTAGTGTTAGGAAAAATTGGTAGCAGTGATAAAACGTAGCAATACCAAAGGACAGGAATGTAGAAAACAAGGAGAAAGCAAAGTAAGAATAATAATAATAAAATCTTTATTTCATGTACATATATAAAATGTAAATAGGAATAAAAATACAAAAATAAAACTAGCTACAAGCCTGAGGGATAAAAGTCTTTTTCTACAATTCACTGTATGTTCTTACTAACTTAATTATTCTGTGAGGGCTAAAGCATGGATTTAACCTTCTGTTCATTGGGTGGCATTTATCACTTTGTATAAATTTAATTACTTTTCTAAACATACCTTCATAGCTTTGATTTATGTCACATTTAAGGAAATCATAATCTACTTTGGAGAATTTGGCAAACAGGCTTATAGATTTTGAGATTTTTGTTCTATGTTTTCTTGTAAATCCGGGTGCCCATACTACTAAACAATATAACAGCTTTGTCTTGATGTAAGCATTAAAGATTANAAGGTTAAGATGCTGTGGGACTTCAACATCCAGACAAGCTATGCAATAGAAGCACTGAGGCCAGACATAGTAGTGTTAGGAAAAATTGGTAGCAGTGATAGACGTACCAATACCAAAGGACAGGAATGTAGAAAACAAGGAGAAAGCAAAGTAAGAATAATAATAATAATAAAATCTTTATTTCATGTACATATATAAAATGTAAATAGGAATAAAAATACAAAAATAAAACTAGCTACAAGCCTGAGGGATAAAAGTCTTTTTCTACAATTCACTGTATGTTCTTACTAACTTAATTATTCTGTGAGGGCTGAATCATGGATTTAACCTTCTGTTCATTGGGTGGCATTTATCACTTTGTATAAATTTAATTACTTTTCTAAACATACCTTCATAGCTTTGATTTATGTGACATTTAAGGAAATCATAATCTACTTTGGAGAATTTGGCAAACAGGCTTATAGATTTTGAGATTTTTGTTCTATGTTTTCTTGTAAATCCGGGTGCCCATACTACTAAACAATATAACAGCTTTGTCTTGATGTAAGCATTAAAGATTAACATAATCCTATCATTGTTTATCATAGACAATTTTCTTGATATAACTTTAGCAGTTGCATATCATGAACTGATTAACTGATTTGCATGTTGACTCCAGTTCAACTTATTATTTATTATTATCCCCAAATATTTTGTGGAGTTGGCCTTGAATGTTTTTGGCCATCAATCTAGAGTGGTGCATTAGCAATATGAAAGAGTGCATCATTTCAAATGTTGTTATGTATGAAATTTAATTCTACTGATTTAGCAGGATTAAGCAACAAATTTTTCTTCAATGAAATTTTAAATATTCCCTCAACATTGTTTCTGTATCTTAGATAATTTTCATTACAGCTCTTTGAAGAAATTTTAGCACCAATTCTAGTGTCATCTCAATATTTAGAAATGTCAATTCCCTTATTTTTTAATCCTGTGTTAAAGTTTGATATTTCATTCATTGCAAAAGTAAATATAGGACATGATAATGGTGCACCTTTTGGTACCCCAATGCAAACAGGTGGGAGTTCTGATGAGCTTTTCCCATATTTATCACATTGACTCCAGCCTTCTATGTAGTTGTCTATCCAGGAACGTAACCATTTATCATGATAGGAGACTTTGTTACAGAGTTGATTTTGTAAAAATTAAAAAAAACTGAAGAGTAATTAGTGTAAGCATCTTGACACACATCATTTATTTTGCAGTTTTTCATTTCAGCAATCAAATCCACTGTATCAAGCAGAGCATCAATTGTTGATCTATTTCTTCAATAGGGAAACTGATTTGGATCTAAGAAACTCTCCATCTTATCATCAATGTAGTCCATGACAAAGCTTTCTAAACATCTTGCTGTTATTGGCGTTACTGCAATTGGATAGGTCATAAATTTAGATCTAAAATAATATTAAGATAATTCCTAAGGTTTGGTTATCCAACTATTTGTTGACAATTAGTTATCTGATACATGTAGAAGAGAAATGCTAGTTGGCTAATCAAGAGAAAACCCCTACACCTAACATAAGTGCACTTTCATGATCTGGCACAGGGACCCTAGAATCGTTCCCTGTGATGTATCCAGATCACTACTAAACACTGCTCAATTAGCTCGACATTGTATTAAATAATCAAACTGGTAATAAGATGAAAAATAAGAATTCTAAGTAAAATTCTTTATCAAATTCTTACAATAAGTTTCAATGTATTTATAGTAATTTCAAATGAAGTACCTGTCAATTCAAATTTAAACTTCTGCCAAGATGGCGGTGATAAAATAACATAAGCATTGTTTAGTCAAAAGTATTTTTATTGACAGATACAAATATCTCTTTTTTGACACATATTTTATTCTTGGTTGCATTTTACAAATTAATCTGAAATAATAGCAACTGATTTGATTATAATATTTTTAATCCCCTCCTTTTCAATCTTATTCTCTTCTGCGACTTTTGCAGCTTATTTCTGATTATTTGGATGGTGCTACAATGGTATTTAAAAGTTAGAAAAATACAATTAAAATTTTACATAGTTAAAACAATGTCTATAAATTTGCCTTGTTAGTTAAAAATAAGAAATTAAACAAAATAATTCTATTCAGTCAATTACAATTAAACAAAATGGGATTAAACAAAATATTCAACATAGCAACAATCATTATGTATAATTTAGTTTTAATCAAAAAAGGAAAGAGAAATACTAAATGTAAATAGACCCATAAACTAAAAAACATATATAATTTAGATTAAATCAAAAAATGTGTATGATGTAAAGAGATAATACATCAACAAATATAAGTGGATAAACCATTAATGTGTAAATTCATTTATACCAAAAATGTGTATGTTGGAAAGTGAAATATTACATCAACATGTATAAGTGAATAAAGCAATACTGTATATAAAATTGCTTAAATCAAAATGTGTATGATGGAAATAGAGATAATTCAAAAAATGTATAAAGATGCATAAAACAATATTGCATGTAAAATTGTTTCTAAGCAAACATGTATACAATGGAAAATGGGTTAATACAAAAAAGCAATATCCTTATTAAATCATTTATAGCAAAAATGTGTATGATGGAAAGTATGAGGCATGTTCAAATGAAACCCATTTGATGAATGTCATGCATACAGTTTATTGTTGAATAAATTAATTGTTATGGTGGAGCATTGTTCATTACTTCAGATAAATGTTGTTGTATTTACAATTGCTGATTTTGCCAATAATTCATTTGTTTTAGTCAGTACAGATGTTGCTCACTGTCCAAAGTCCATCCAAAGAAGATCAGAGAACAGTGATTCAATTCCTGACTACAGAAGGGTGTCAACCAGCTGAAATTCATCACAGAATGTTTGCAGTTTACAGAGATGAATGTCTTTCAAGGACTGCAGTCACAGATTCATTGAGAAAGATTTGAGAAGGCTGAAGTTGAACATCAAACTTGCCACATCCAGGACAGATGCACAAGGTTGTGACTGAGAATCTCACAGAGAGTGTTAATGCAGCTGTTAAGATCAATTGTCAAAAAAGCATTTTTGATCTGTCAGATGAGTTCTACACTTCTATTGGTTCAATGCACGCATTTGCTACAAAGAAGCTGAACTATTGAAAAGTTTGCTCTCAATGGGTCCCTTGTATGCTCACCAAAAAGCACAAAGAAAGAAGAAAAGCTTGAAGTACACAACATCTCACATGATTCAATACAGAAAATAAGCAGTTCTTGAGTTGTATTTTGGCTGGAGATGAGGCATGGTGCCACCATTTTAAACCAGAGGGTAGACAGCCAGTATGCAATGGAAACATCTGAGTTCTCTGAAGCCAAAGAAATTTCAAGTGCAGCAGTTGGCAGGTAAGGTGATGCTCATGGTGTTCTTTGCCATTCAGGATCTGATATTGCTGGAGTTCCTCAAACCAAACAAGACAATAAACTCAGAGCATTACATTCAAACATTGGACAATCTTCACTGATCCATAAAGAACAAATGACCTGGAATGTTATCTGCTGGAATTGTTCTCCTCAATGACAGTGCATGTCTGCACATTTTGAAGCTGACATCTGCTGCATTATTAAGGAAGAAATGGGAAGTTTTGGAACACCCTGCTTATAGGAAAAAAACATTTTCTCTAGTAAGTGTGTTCTGAACCACTGGAATTATAAATGTATGTGTAAGAATTCTTGTAAAGTGGTATGTAGCAGGAGTTGTCAATAGCATATTTTCAATTGCCAAATGCACACTTTCTGTGACTCTGAGCTTTCTTAGAGTTAGGAAGGCACCCATAATTTGTGTTTTGTAATCCGCATTTACATCTGAAATTAAGGAAAAATCTTCTTGTGATCTTAAAAGCTTTAGTCAAATATCAACACCAGGTATTAGTAATTTTTCACATTGGAAAAAATTATTTGCAAGGGGGCCATAGAAGCTTACCACCTGGCTTTCCCTGGTTAACACTCTATGTCTATACTGACCATCTTTTTCATCACCATCTTTTATCAGTTTATCAGGGTGTTTCTCATAATAATACCTGTTTGATGTTAATATTGAAATCTCTTGTTGGCTGCACTTTTTGATAGTTCATTGGTGATCATAACTGTATGAGGCCATAATGCATCACCTGTATGTAGTAAAACACCATTTGCATATAAACTAATATTGCTAAACAATAAATGTAAGGCGTTATTTGCTAAACAAACCTGATCTTGTTTTGTATTGTCTGCATCATCCCAAACTAGGTTCCCACCATCACTTTTGTGTACAATTTTCACCAATAAACCAAGGTGTATACTCTGCAAATCAATGTACTCATTCAATGAGTAGTACATTAAAACCAGATGTTGGGAAATATTCGTGTGTACTACCTCCAATAAAGTTTACCAACACCTTATCATGTTCAAAAATATCCAAACAAGAATGAGTGAATGTGGTCATGACAGGGATCAAACTAATATCAATTGTCAATGTGTACAGCTATTTATACCAAATTCTTAATAATGTCAGTTTTCTTTATGATGGCTTAGGTTTACGTTGTTTTTTTGCTCTGGAAACTGTAAAATGTTTAATTCTACATTTTTTTTAATTGTTTTTGTTATCCTCTCTGGCTCAGAGAAGCCATTACTGGTTTGTTCATGATTCCTACGTTCTTTATTAAATGGATTCCAGAATGTGTTTCTTGCTACAATGGCAATTCTACATTTTAAAACTTTTTCACATTTTTTGCCAGAGACTATGTCATTTAAACCCGAAATTGATTCATCCAAAATCTCATTACCAATATTGCTTAATACATTTTTCAAGGATGGAATCATTTTCAATGCTAGTGGTATAGCAACCCACCTGAGTGTAGTAATCCCTCCAAATCCTTTTTGACGAGTTATTTTGGTAGGGTTTCTACCACTTGCCTATTCACTATAATATTGCTCCATACTGAATCATTTGACAATTACACATATAGGTTATTTATACTATTCTATTCTTGTCCATGCACGCTTCCTAATTACTCTAGTCAATTCCCACTGGTAGAATTTTCCTTTAATTATTTCACTGTGATTATCAATATTTGACTTTAGTTCATATGTAATGGGGATCTTGGGAAACACTTTGTTTATCTTAAAAACCTCCATTTGAAATTGTGGCGAATAGCCTTTTCGAAATGTGTAATCAAATTTTGAAATTCTTACCAGATCACCAAGGTAAAACAAAGCTGGTCATTAATGCTTATTACTAACAGTCATTAGCTTTCCAACCAAGTATGGTACATGTTTTTTTCTTACAGAATTTGGAGACATGCCTATTTTATGATTTACTCTGGAATAGGGTTTTCGAGTACTTGGAATGTTAACAACTCATACTCGAATAAGCTCGCAAAACTCGCTCGAATCATCAAAATTCGAACTCAGTTTTAGTGAAAAAATCTAATTGTAATCGTAATTAATTAAAGAGCGGTTTTCAACATCATATTAGTTCTATAAATTTCGCTAATATAATTAGTTTTCCTAATTAAATCAATCTAATTAAGATTTTTGGCAAAATTCCCTCTTAACTCAACCCAATTGCTCAAAATAATCACTTATTTATATACAATGTGTTAATACAATTATGTTGTTGCATTAATCGCTATAAAAAACCAAGAATTTTATATTTTAATGCTTATTTTGAAGATCATTAAGATCAACTATTTTCAAATATTTTTGGTTGATATTTAAGATAGGTTCTATTTTCGACGATCAGTGGTGAAGTGGTATCACGTCCAATATTTTGGAAGAGCATTGGTTTGATCCCAATCTGTTCATATGTTTTTTTGCATAATTATAATATAGTATGGTTGTAGATTACATGTTGCAACAGATAAATATTTTCATATTTCAGTTCAGACGAATAAAATTGAAACAACAGACTTACAACATAAAAAATCAAGAAATGCAAGTTATTAGTTAACCCTATAATCATAGACTCGGTGGGATTTTGACCCACATTCTTCCGTGCATAGATGCAACGGCTGTGTTTTTTACACCATGAATCTATTCAAATTACATTACAAGATAATAATGATATTTGATACATATTTCACATATGTTAATGTTACCTCTAGCATTGAATTCTGCTATTATACATTGGAGGCAAAGCACTTCTCCAAGAAGGCTACTGTTGTATTGCATGCAGAAAATTTGTGCCACACAAAATCTGATCAACAAAAGATGACAGCCAATTAAATTAATTTAATGGTCTTCTTTGGGAATTATGTAAATGCCGCTTTGCCTCCAT
>CABFPE010000217.1:55731-80336 GCA_900660155.1 Hofstenia miamia | reverse complement strand
ACATGTAAGTTAGGAAGCTGCTAATTATTTACTTAGTAATTTGAATGCCAATAGTTTTTGGTAATGGCAGATCTATTAGTTAATTATTAACAAAGCAGCTAGTGCCAAGTTGTGAAGACTCATAATAGTCTATGTGTTAAATTAAACCAACAAAACACTTTACAAAAGAGTATAATTCGAATTATGTCTATTCATAGGTTAAGGCACACATAATTAACTTGATTGAGCTGAGTGTTGGAGACACTTCAAAGAACTTGGATTGCTGAATCTGTTGCTGACAAGAAGAGAAGCATTGGGCAGATGCCCAAACATTTGGAGTACTGCAGAGCCACTTCACCTAAATAGTGATTATTAATGTCTTGATTAATTACAGTTAATGAAAACATATTAATAAACTGCTAAGCAGACAGAAACTGTTAGATCCCTGCCCGCCAAATTACCATAGCCTTAAAGAATCAGATTTAAATCAATGGACACTGAGCCTGGTAAAAGATGCTACATGGTGACCATGACAGGCAGCTAACAGAAAGATTTGAACAGATGGAACAAGAGAGAGAAACCCTCATAAGGAAATCAGAACAGATATGAACTCAAAGTTGGATAGACAAAGTGATCTATTTCAACAGGAGGTAAAAAGGCTAATGCAACAATTATTGGAATCAAACAAAAGGTTCATTGAACAGAATGAAAAATAGGAAAAATTGTACAGGGGCCAGGAGAGAGAAAACAAATAGCTGATGGAGGACAACAATATCTGAGCACAGTAACTCAAACAGCTAAAAGATAAGCTTTGGCTAATCCAATTAACAGAAGAAGAGTAGCAGGAAGAAATAAAAACCCATGAGATGGAGCTTGTACAAGAGAAAGAAAAAGAATTGGAAATAATACCTGAGAGGAGAGACAAGCATAAAGAGAATAAGAATATTATGAAGAAGAAAATGAAAAAATAAAAGCAGTTGCAAGACAATTCCAAAACAAAGAGGACAGGAAAAGACAAATATTACCAAAATTCAAAAAATGAATGCTACAGCAGACTAGAAACAATGAAATGACTCCATACAAGGCAACACTTACGAAATTTAAGGGGAAAGTAGATGACTGCAACCCTACATTTGCAGAATGGCTGCAGATTTTAAAGATCACAATGATGAAGAGGAAGGTTAATCAAGAGGCAGCAACAGAGAGACTTCTGTTATATTTAACTGGAACTGTGTATCAGCATTACCTGCTACTAGACACCAAAATAAAAAGAGATTACAAGTTATTGATAGGAGATTTCATAGACTACTACAAAAATGAAAGCTTTAAGAATCAATATCATATTATACTCAATGCAACAAAAATGAAAAAAATGACCACATAAAAAATTACATTCAATAAGTGGAGAGACTATTTATGCTGAGCTCAAGGGAGAACAAATACTCTAAGTATGATCTGTTCTCCCATATTTGCAAATGCATGTCTAAGAACATAAGAACCCAGTTTGAGATCAAATGCAATTTTGACTATAAACTTGAGAAAATGATAAGAAAAGTGGTCAACAGCCAAGCCACAATTGAGAACAATGCAAGCATATATGAGAAAGCAGTATGGCACAGAGAGGTACCAATGTGGAGAAGTAACTTCAGAAACACAATAAACCAGAGAAAGTAATTAAACTCAGGATGAAGGATGGAAACACCAGAAAAATAAAGGAAAAAGACGTGAAGTGATACCATTGTGGGCAGAAGGGTCTCAGGAAACCAGACTGCAAAAAAGCAAATAAATATAATAGGAGAAGAAGATGCATATTATGAAGACAAATACTTAATAGACTCGAAAAAGAGAAATGGATGAAGCAGAACAAGCAGAAGAAGAATTGGAAATCTAGGAAGAGCACAGACTCAAGAAAACTGAGCACCTATCATGATACTGACAAACATGGACAACATAAATATGATTACAGTTGTAATCAATGGGATGATGACAAAAGCAACAATTGATATGAGGGCAGCAACCTTGATAATCCCAGGTGAGTGCACAACAAAACTGGGATTTAAACATGAGGACTTAGAGAAATCTAATAAATGATTAATTAATGCATCAGGAGAGTACATCAATACCAAAGGCATAATAACCTTGGTGCAAATGAGGATTGCTAACACTAGGTTTGACAAATCATTAGTAGTGATGGACAAACATATTAATCTTCTACCATATGAGGTGATGCTTGGTGATGACTTCCTGACTAAAAACAAGTGTGTAATAAACTATGGGAACAAAACAATAAAATTGCAAGAGGAAGAGATAGTAGTCAAAGAGGAAGAAGGAAAACAAACAACAATTATGTTTGAACTGGAAGAAAACATAAAACTACAACCATATCAGAGGAGGATGCACATGTTAAGAACAGAACAGCAGAAATCATGCTATATGAAAACAAGGGAATCAACACAAAGGATATTGATGCCATCAAGTGTCTGTGCTATTAAGGATGGAAAAGGAAAAATACCAAGTTTAAATGCAATGAATAGAAATGTCAACATGAAAAATTTGAGTGTGAAAATATATGGCAAATATATTGAATCTAATGTTAGACCAATCTGGAAATCAATTCAAAACAAAGATGGAGCAAGTAATTTGCAAGGTTATGCAAGGATGAGCAAATGAAAGTGCAAATTAGTCCACATGGCCAACTCAAGCGTGAGTGGATGAACACCATCAAGGTGACAAGTAGTCCCAAAAGCCAATTCAAGGGCATAGGGACAAAAGCCAAAGAAGAACAAGAGGACTTTAAGATATCAGAAATAAAGAATGAAGACTATCAACATCTGGAGGAGGATGAGAGAAAGTAACTAAAAGTATTGTTGGGAAGACACAGAAGAATATTCAATTATGGAGAAATTAGGGTGGGACAAGCAATAGCAGAAATGCACAAGATAGTGCAATGAAGGATAAACCAATAAAGTTGCTGGTAAGAAGAGCACCAGAACAATTAAAAGAAGAATACAATCCAATATTAAATGAATTGGTTGACAATAAAATAATCCAACCAACCAAAAACTCATATGCAGCCCCAATGGTTTTCATAAAACAAGGAAGCAAATACCGGTTGTGCATAGCCTTTTGGAAGCAAAATAAAGTAATGAAAAAGGATTCATACCCACTCACTAGGATAGAGGAGATGCTGTACAAAGCAAGTAAACACAAATATTTCACATTGATAGACCTGTGCAAAGCATATTGGCAGGTAAATATGGAAGAAGAAGACATTGAAAAGACAGCATTTATACTGCCATATGGCCTATACACGTGGATTTATATGGCGTTTGGCCTTTGTAATGCCCTCATGACATTTCAGTGATACATAACAAAAATACTGAAAAATAAAACACACAAAATGGGGGACAGAGTCAATGCATATATAGATGACATCATAGTTATGAGTGATACAGTGCAAAAACACCTTGACAAACCGGAGAGAACTTTAAACATACTAGAGAGAGCTGGACTGAAAATAAACGGAAATTAATGTGACATATTGAAAAAGAAGATAGTGTTTTTGGGAAGAGTATTTGAGAAAGGCAGAATATACATGAAAGATAAAACCAGAGACATGATCCAGAAAAGAGAGAAGTCAAATAGCAAGAAAGACATGCAGAAGATAATGGGGCTCTTCAACTATTATGGAACATTTATTCCAAACATCACTGAGAAGACAGTGAAAATGATGAAATTAATGAGAAAGTTCATGCCATTTGTCTGGAATTGAGAAGAACAGGAGGAGCTAGATAACATAAAAGAAGAACTAGCAAAATTACTGTCAGTCAACACACCAGACTACACAGAGCAATTTATTTTGGACTGTGATGAAAGCAAGGTTGTGATAGGAGCAACACTAGGGCAAATGAAAAATGGAAAAGAGGTACCAATACAGTTCTTCAGCCAGAAATTGAAGATGAGTGGAGAAAATTACAGATCCACAAAACTGGAAATGTTGGAACTCATCAAAAGCATAAAGAAGTTTAGGCATTTCTTAATTGGATGAGAATTTCAAGTATGCACTGATAATAGTGGACTGACTTGGCTGAAGAAATTTTTATTACCAATAATGGTGAAAGAAGAAATAATGGAAAGAGAAATCATAGAAAAACAAATACTCATATGAAAGTCTTTGGGTTGACATTCAAGACCCGATTAAATATAATAGCAGACAGCTTCTGAATATATCATATTGGCCAAGCAAAGCTCATTCGAAAAAATTCCTTGCCGAAATCGAAAGTGAAATCATTACAGCAATAAGTCATAACACAAATATAATGTTAATGGGCGACTGGAATTTGAAATTTTTAAATATAGCTGAAAAATCTAAGCTACAAAATTTCCTTTCAACTTTAAACATCTCACTAATAAATCAATGCATTCCATCCAGAATTTCTGCAAATAGCCAAACCTTGATTATTTTATGGTTTCAGAAAATGAATCTTTATATAAATACATTTGCTCTGCATTTTCCTACTCTGACCATTGCCTTATAATAACCTATTCTAATAAGCAAAAAATTAAAAATCCAACTAAATCTTGGATAAAAATAAGAGAAAAATGAGAAGAAAATGTCTTAAACCTTATAAATAATTTAAAAGCCGAACATTGGAGTAGAATTTACTCTTCACAAACACCCAATGAAATGATTAACAACTTTAAATAAAATTCTTTTATGCTATTTAGATATTTGTTGCCCTGAAAGGAAATTTCTACTCTGAAAAAATTTGATAATGTGTCTAAAAAAGTTTTGAAACCTGGATTGATAGAAAATGCTTAGAGTTTATTGAACAAAAGAAATCTAAATGGAAGGAATACAAAAATTCTGAAACTGCAAACAAATAATTCTTATAAAAATTCTCGAAGAAAATTGTAGTGCTTTCAGAATTGTTATCACCATTCTCTATTGTTCAGACAATTTCTGAATATGGATATTTCTTCTGCTTTGCCACTAGTGTCCAGATCTGCGGGTCATTAGCGTAGCACTGATACAAGCGGTCAAATGATGAGATTATGTCACCAAGTGGTGTACCTTAAGCCGAGAACAGTTACGGGCCTAGCAAATTTCTTTAAACTATACCATACTTGAATAGGTATGCATTAAATAGTTGATTCGAATCTGGAATGAACGTTCTGAGTTATAAGAATCAATTAATGCAACCAATGCAATAGTTATTTCATGTCATGATTGCGAAGGCTTGTTTAGTCTCAGATCTCGCGAATGAAGACAATATTTGAGTCTTCATTAAAGTTTGTGTAAAATTAAGTAAAGCGGAATTAATCCCAAAAATAAGACATACATTTTGACATTCACATATTATATTTGATCATTTCGGCAAACGTGTTGTTTTCAGCTAAAATACAATTTTTCGATACTGGCCTAAATAGTAATTGGTCTACAAAACTACTACCATTAGATCTAATGTACATCTGAACGAGATTGTTGCATAGTACCTCCATCTATTTTTGGAGGATGGGGAAGAAATTAACTTTCCCAACAAAAGCGGATCAATGTTTAGTTCTTTGTACTTCAATTCATCATTGTCCACATGTTATAGTGACGTTTCCACGTTTTCATCAGTCCATCTCTCACTTTACAATAATATAAGACGACATTTTTAAAAAATGAATTGCCAAATATATTTTGCTATTGAATATAACGAAAAAAATCTTCCTCGTAATAAGTTGTAAATATTTCAGAGGTACATTTGCCACACTTGGGTGGATCTTCATTCAAATTCATAACGCGGCATTATCTAGCCAGATTATACAATACATCTCACAAACTTGGATAACACTCCATCTGTGTTTGATGAGTATATCATTCTCTCATAGTTTTTCTAAGGGAACTTCTAAATAGTTCTTCGTTGATTTCTATAGTTTTAGTGGATGTAACCCATTTTCACTACTGATTTTATTGATTGAATTCACCTTTATGTTAATTGTGATACTCAAATCTTACATATTGCGAATTTAATTGTAAAAATAGTTTAGTTCCCGATCTTTCTATAGAAGAAAAGAAAAAGTCGAGGAATGCAAGTACAGTAATGAAAAAATAGATAATTTTACAAAGCAAATTAATAAATCAAATCAATCAATTCAAGAGAATTGTTAATAAACTCATGAAAGATAGAGTCAATAATAAAAAGAGAACCATTCTTTCAAAACGAAAAGTCTACTCGAAATGACATTAAGATTTTCTGTTAGAGCAACCAAATAATCAAATACCTTCTTACCTTATGTACTAGCTTATGTTTGATTCAAAGCCCACCAAAGTTATAGTAGTTAAAAAATATTAAAAAAATAGTTTCTTTGATATTATCACAAATACAAAAATATAAAAACTAAACCTAAATATACAAAAATAAATTAAAGGCACTTTGAATTTGTATAAATTAATAAAATCACTGGCTTTTCAGTTCACTCTCACGCCGAGCGGTTCTCATTCGGGTAAGCTCTTGCAAGGCCTTTGTTTGACAAGTATCAATAACCGAGTAATGCACCTGTACATCTTTTTTGTGACTAGGACCTTTATAGTTGGTTTCCACTTGAGAATAGTGAACGGAAGGTGGCTCTTTTAAATTATGGTATGAATGTACAGAGAACTGATCACCAGGGTCAGCCGAGGGACTTTCTATTATTGAATATCTGCCTGATTGTTCGAACGGTTTTGTAGTAACGTTCAAGTAATATTTATCCTAAAAAATAAATCGTATTAAACTTTAAACATTTTCAAAATCGGACGTGTTTCGATTAAAATTCTCTAGTTGACATCTACTTACCAAACCGATAAATGACATCACATTAGCAAACAAAATATTTAAGTAATAAATGCCAGAAATATTGCTCTGATCAGAAAACTGTGATCGTAATCACCGGAAAATTTTTAAATTATTATTACTGATTTCCAGCATTTCTAAACAAACTAAGACTGCAAAATAATGGTAATTTTGGAAAAATTGATAAAATAGTAACTAGAAGTTATGTTGTAGAACACGCGAGACTAGAATATTTAAAGAGTTCACACCGAATTCTACATCAAAATTCAGATTCCAAAGGAACAATAAAACGCCACCAATCTTAAATTTAAACAGCCAATTAAAAAATTCAGTAGATAACATCCCCAATAATTTTAAAGAAAATTATGGTAAATCACATACATTGTAACGAAAAATTGGAAAAGCGTGGTAATATTGCAAAAGTTGTCAATATTAATAACTATTAAAGTAATACAAATACGTGCAACAAGGGATTGCTTCAATAAATCAGGACTTCGAACTCGAGCAAAATTAAGTGCGAATCCGGAATCCAAATATTTGTCACTAGTCATAAATTATCTAAATAGTTAAGGAATATTTATGACGTATTTCACTTATATGCACTTGTTTCAGTCTTAAAAAAATTTAGAATTTAAATTTTTTCACCAAAGATCGAAATATGTAAATGAAAAACGTCTTTTACAACTAACAGATTTCTAAAAATATTGAAAACTTTTTTGTTATCTTTATTACACTTACCGGATTTACTTTCTGATTTAAATAAATAATATAATATTATTATAATTTATTGTTGATAAATAACAAAATATTTAAGAATCTTCCCAATTTGTACAGTGGCGTAGCAAAGGTGGGATATGGTGAAATGTCAACCCTATTAGGTTTTCAAAATTCAAAAAATGTTCAGCAAAATGTTAAAAATATTAAATACTAAACTCGTAAAATACATATTGAGGGTATGTATTAAAAAAATTTCGAGGGGCTTCGCCCAGCATTTGGTCACTCACTTGATGATAATTAAGATGCCCCCGTCAGAAAATCCTGCGTACGCCTCTGATTATGTATAGTAAGTTGACAATTCGTGTAACTTGTAAATTATATAATTCTTAGAAATGCAAATCCAAACACAAATGGAAAATTCTGTAGTTGACTTTTGATTTACTTAAAGTAGTTATAAATTAAGCATCAAACTACTAGAATCAGGGTGGAATCTGGCAAAAAATGTCATACCAGACAAAAAAGATGTGCTCAATTTGTCTTCTAAATCCATATATTTAACCTCAATTTTACTGAACATCGCAAAAGTACTAAAGCAAACAAATGAAACATAAAATATAATTTGCAACATTTGTGTGTATGTTGAATTCTAATGTGTGAAATTCGACCAGGGCCCACATAAGCTCAAAGAGTATAAAAATCAGAAGCCCAAACCCCCACCTGTTTTCAACTCTTACTCACAAAGCTGTGGTTTTTAAAGTTTCTTTATAAATAACACAATCAAGAAATAATCCCGCTTGCATAAATTTAAGAGAAAACCTACTGCATTCTCAACTTCAAGACACAGCGGACTGTACTGATAGTGTGGTGGTTTATTGTTATTCCGCTCTTCTTCATCTTTAATAAGTTCTTCCTTATCGCTCTTGGTACAGTATTGTACTAGAGGATGTGTGGGTTCCTGACTAACGACTGAAGGACTTCTTCGAGTCAGGTGATGATAATCGTTAAGAGCAGTTGTGTGCCGTGAAGCTAACTTCTCACTAAATTAATCCATTTTAACTCCAATTAAAAACAGAACTAATATATAAAAAAGAAAAATAAACAAAAAATAAAAACAATCACTATTTACAAAAACAAAATTTAGTAAATTTAAGTAAATCTCCGGAAATGCGGGTGTCTACTGTTGTTACAAGTACATGAGCGTTAGAATTGGAATGCCCTCTCCCTTAGCATTTTGTAGTTGAAAAATCGTTTGCCAAAATCTTATTAGAATACTAACGTTTCCACCCAAAAACAACAATTTTAAAGTGAAATGTGAAAAAGTGAGTGATATTTTATTTATCCATTAGGTTATAAACACGATTTAATTGATAAGTGTCTGATTTAATAGCAGTAAAATTTTTCAAAGTTCAGCGATCTTGCATAAGCAGCTCTACAGTATTTGATGGGTATGGGTAATGTTAGCTGTATTAAATTAAAGATCAATTGAAGAAAAAGAGCAAGCTCATGAATAACAAATCCTTTACAATGGAATTGACAGCAATCATCACAAATACACAGTAAAGGGGATGCCACACGATTAGTGTTTTGACTAAAGTCAAAAAGCGTTTTTGACTATAGTTAAAAAACTAACCGTGTGGCACCCCCGAATAGTCAACTTATTGTAATTTTGAAAGAAAATGGGAATTTTGATTGCACTTTCCTCTCAAATGTCACTAATAAATAAACAATATAATTAAGATCGTGACCATTGAGATAGGCGCAAACCAACAACTTGTCGAAATTGCTTAGCGTGCGTTTAAACCCAATTCCATTGGAAAGAGAGCTGTTTCAAAGGCTAGTTGATTGCGTAGCATTTTAAAATTGCTATAATAATTGAAACCTGCTAATTGGGTGAAATGTTTACATAATTCTATGAGGCCTATTTAATACATCATCCGAAATGTTCTCTCGTCACCTACAGTTGAAATGTAATTTTTGTACATGTATATGTAATGTAATTTACGCAGAAGCCTCTTTTGACTATTAGTCAAAATATTTGACTATTAGTCAGATTTTTTGACTAATATATAAAGAATGCAAAACCGCAATTTTGACTATAGTCAAAAGACTAACCGTGTGGCACCCCTTAATAGATTGTTTTTATGATTATTTTGAAAAAATACGAAATTGATAAACTGATTTTTGATCATTATTGGAAGTGAAAAAATGTCAATGTATATCCTCCGATTAGTTTTTCTCTGTATTTGCAAAATCAAAACAAACGGGCAGGATTGGATATATTTTTCAAAATCAGCAAATTCCACATTTCGTTTTTTACTACCGTTTTTAATGTTTGCACAGAGAAGAAATATTTCAGAATTCCTATTTCATTGCGAATAAAAAAATTGTATCAAATTGCTTACTTAATTAAATCTAAAATTCAACTAAATGTGAGCTTGCCTACTTTGTAGGAGAAATGAGTGCGGTGCAGTGTACTGCGGTAGTGATTTACACCTTTGCGGTGGTTAGCGGTAGAATTGAAATAACTTGTGGTGGCCTAAAAGCTATACAGATATTGTATTTTGTCTTAAAATTTAAAATCGCTGTCTTCTCAAAAAACTATTTCAGAAACAAAATTAATAGATTTCACATCTAAAATATTAATATTAATTTTTGCATATTTCATGGAAAATTGGATACTACTCTATTAAAACAGGTTGAAATGACAAAATACCTAAAAAATTGTCTTTAATCTTTTCTACGGATGGTCCATAAACTTAAAAACAACAATGAAATATCAATCTTGATTGACGAAATTAAAAATCGACTTCCTTGCGGTATACCGCGGTAAAATTTCACTTATTGCGGTGGTTTGCAGTGAAGTTTTTATTCTGCGGTGGAAATTTTTTTATAAAACCTGTCCGCGCTCATCTCTACTTTGTAGGTGCGTTCTTTTCTTTCTTTAATATTTTAGTAATTCGTACGAAAACAAAAAACGAATGCCACTGTTCACATCATCCAGGCGCTTTTACTATTTAGAGTGACTGGCCCCTTAACAAAAGCGGTTTAATAGTTCTGATTTCAAGAGGTTTTGGCAAAGTATTGTGAGGTTAATAAGTTATTATAGCGTTCAACGGAATGACAGTGTTGTTTAATGTAACCTGGAATGCGTTTGTTGTGTAAATACTCACAGCCGTTTACTTGCAACGTGGACATTACGTGCGAAAATTGCTACAACAATAAATTTCAATAACTTAGCAAACAGCTTTGACGATTTTCAAGAGCAAATCGCCGAAAACTATGTGAAATAAAAGAAAAAAATTGGCAGGTTGAAAAAGAATTGAAGAAACGCTTAATAAAAAAATATTTCCCTTAGGCTACAGTTAAACTATGTGATTGGTCACGCGTGGTCTGTCACATTTTATTAAAATCGCACGTTTACCCACCAAGATAATTAGCGATGTGACGTTATTTTGAACTTTTCTTGCTACCAATCACGTAGTCTAACCGTGGCCTTAGTATTCGTAGTAGAGACCTAATGTGCACTGAGAGTATCTAGTAGCAATAAATCAGGAACAGCGAGGGAGCATCTTGTACTAGGGATGCAATGCTTTCAATGTGACAACATTTGTGGATGATAGAGACTACAAGCTGTTCCAGTGTAAAGACAGATTCACATAGACAGCCATGAGAAAGTTATTAATATCACGAACTGATTAATAATAGCCTCCGCATGCATATCTATTTTCAGCATCCAAAAATATTTATAGAAAACCGGGGTCCCATTTTTCTTCTTAAATTTGACATAAAGTTAATAACGACCGGGAAATTGACTATTAATTAAATATTTGGTACCAAATAGCCATCTTAATACAAAGCTGGAATATGACTTATAAGCGAATTTAGAAAATCTGTCTTAGGCATTAACAAGAACCGCGTTAAAAAATTGACATCCTATATTTAAAACAATGCTGAAACTACTAGTAGCTGCATCGCATCAGCGTTACATGTTAACAGAGGATTTTTCAAGATTTATAAAAAATTCAAAAATTCATGCTACATTAAATTAGAAATGAAGAAAATAGCATCACTATAAACCATATGTATGAATTGCTGTATTAAAAATTTGCTCAATTTAATTTTCCTGTACTTAATCCAAATCCTCACAACCTTTTTTTATTAATGTTGGTTTCACAATAGGGGGGGGGCGGAGGGGGGGCGGAAACCCCCAAGGTTTATCTTTGATATAGTAATGCTATTGTCATGAAGTTTGGCAAAAAGGTATAATGAGATAAAAAGTTTTGAAAAATTGCAAAAAACATTTTTATATAGACATTTTTGCTCACGTCCGCATTTTTTGCAAAAAGTTTGGTAAAAATGCTAAGAAATGTCTTACGTCAAAATGGTTATAATTTTTGGGCACTTTTAATGTTTTTCTATTCAAAACACAAATTATAAGGTCTAATAATAACTTAATGCATATTAATTTGTAGTTATTAATGCTTATGTCAGCATTTTTTGTTTATGTCCAGTCATTTTTATATTTCTATATTAAAATAAATGTCAATTACCGTTGACAAAATAGTCATATTTCCTTGACAAAAATGCTTTCACCCTAAAATTGTCACAAAATGTGTAAAACTATATTTAATGCAGTGAAAAGTTCAGCCAATTTTCAAATTTGATTAAAAAAAGTTATTAATAAAAATTCAAATGTGGCGGGGGAAGGGGTGGCGGCGTAAATTTACCCCCGCCCTTGTGAAAAATAGGATTAAAGAAGAACTGATCAAAACACCCATATTATAGACTGTGGTGTTCGGCATGGTTCATATCTCATAAAAATTGTTTCAATGATTCTTATAACATTAGCAGGGTTGCCGAAATTGTTACATTTGAAACATTTAAATTTTGGTATTTTTTCCCGGAAAAGGTAACAAAGGCTAATTTTGACATATTTTTAGTTACATTTTCAAAAAATCGTAATTAAATTTTGTTAGTTCCAAATTCTTTTAAATATATTATTATTGCCACACTCTTCTGCCGTAGCTGCGAGAATATTTTTCCCTTTGAACAATATGAAAGTATTACTGAATTATAATTTGATGATAAAAGATATAAATGGCATGAAATGGCGCAAGCCACCATAAGGCCAATGCCAAGAAGATAAAAAAAGTAAATTTAAGCATAATTAAGACAAATAAATGAAACTTTTATCTTCTTTTCATTCCATCGTTCGTATCTATCTACATGCATATTCATATTATGCCTTACGAACATATTTTATAAAATGTTACATGTTTGTCGAAATGTGGCCAAAATGTTAAATTTAGGAGAAAGTTAAGTTACATTAACTAAAAATATTTCGAAAACACTAATTATGAGTCGCATTTACCGACAGACTTGATCCCGTTGTTCCATTTCCTCAGAAGCTCTCATTGGGGTGAAATTCACCCAGCACTGAAATTCGGGAATTAGAGGGATGAATTATTACCTTGGAGGAAAAGTCTACAGGAGATGTCCTGGGCCTAATATTGTAAACCCATAGTAGCCATCTCCAAAGAACATTGAAATTTTTGAAGTTTTAGAAATGTGGAGGTGAATAACATTTTGACAAATGGTAAAAAGGGTGAATCGTTGAAGCAAGCCTGAAAACACCTGCATCAGGTAGTTAGTTACAACATTGGAATACATATGAACATGCGTACATGTATATGTGTACTTAAACATTTATTTTGATCCGTTTGGTAATTCGCTGCAATAAAATATTAACTTCATAGATTGAAATTTCGAAACTAATTATTCTTTAGAATGGAAATACAGCATACAGATATGCTTTGTTGAGTTGAGGCAATAACGCCAGGTGAGATAATAAATATTGGTATTGCAGACTTTTATGCTTTTTGGAATAAGTTTTAATTTCTATTAGTAATTAGTTTGAACAAGTGCAAAATGTATATGCAAAGAGCCGAGAAGCCATTGTAGTGCATTAGCCATAATGAGGGCAAAACTCGCAGAAAGCTACAGTAGCATCTGCTAGAAAACAAGGGCGTAGCCAGGATTTCTTCTCAGGAGTGGCGCAATATATACATATATATATATATATATATAAGTAATTTTTTATTACGACAGGTTTCGACAAACATTGTTGTCATTTTTAAGCTTTGCAGAAATGTTCCCGAACTTTTTCTTTGATTCAAATCATCAAAATATATTTAATTTTGATTGATGTCTTTGTTTATTTAATGTTAGTTGATTTAATGCATATTGCATCTGTGATTTTTCAGCTTAGATTCACATCCACATATTTCGGATTGTAGATGCTATCTTATATGGTTATGTTTATATTAGAATGAAATTTGGCCAGAAGTTTTGCCTTCTTACCCCTGAATAGATAATCTGATTCACAAAAACAGTCTAGGGGCAAGATCAAGGTTACGCGGATGTTGATATCAAATCAATTGATTTGAATTGATATGATATGGATATTTCTATTGATTTCAGTTTGATTTGAGTTGATTTAGAAATCTTGAAAATATATACTTCAAAGTTGTAAAATACAATGTAGCCCCTGTTTTAATTATTCTTTATCTTACTATAACTTTGATGGTGATGACTCCAAAACCAGTAATAATATTTGTAAACAAATTTTGCACCAATCAAATCAGGTTGATCAAGTTATTGACTTTATAAACAAATAGATACATTTTGAGAAAATATATTATTAACAAAAGGTGCAAATGGGCTAGGTTTCGGGCAAGATTTAAGGGTCTATTTCTTTAAAAATAGTTAATGGATTGCTTTAAAGAGAGCAATGCTGAGTTCATAAATAATAATTTTCTAAATTAAAAAGTGGAACAATGTTTTCGACTGCCAAAAATTGTTTTTGACATTAAAAGCAAAAACTTTATTAATATAGGAAAAAATGGAGCCAATAATCAAAATGCTTAAAAAATTAGTTTTTGTAATTTTTAGATTATTGTATTTTTTGATACTGATTTAAATGGGTTAAATATGGGCCGTAAGTTTGAGTTTTGGCGCGGGGTGATCTTAGAATAGAAGTATGAATTCACCACATTTTTTTGAATGCATTTTAGAATTTACGACCAATTACTACATCAAATGAGATCTACTTTATGACATTTTATACCTTAGAGTGTTTTAAATTTGGCAGTTAGTCTAGTATTTGATCCTCAGAGGTATTTTTTCCAATGCGACTAATGAAGGAGAAAGATTCGCATTTCTGAAAAAGAATAGTTGGTGGTGAATTGATCATCTTTGCTTTCATGCCTATCTAGTTGTTTTGCTATCAACATCATCTGTCTTTTCACTTGATGATGAAATAGTATAAAATACACAGAAGAAAGCTTTTCATTGCCAAGTTTTGAAACTTTTAATACAGAAATTAACGGGAAGACAATGACGTAACAAGAGACGGTCAATACAACGTACGAAATAATAAATCAAATGCTAGGGGCAACGAATTTTGATCCATTTTTATTTTTGCCTTTTATTGTTGTAGTGCGTGCAGCTAATTTTGCAATTTATAACTTAACTTCTGCGTAGTGGCTTGAGCATGATGGATATGACTTTGCTTCAGAATTTCTTCACGTATCCTTTGTTTGCTAGTCAGGGTTATACCGTGGATTTGGATCACAATATGGATCGATTTGATTCATAGACATCCGCTGGATATAGATCTGGAAATTTATTTTATGGATATCAATAGATCACTGTGGATCAAAAATAAAGGCTAACAGATAAACATTCATTCTTATGGTAAATGTTTAAGTAAAATCACTTTAACACTATTTTACCTGGGCTTTTTTGGAGCAGTTATTCCTGGGGGCCAATTTGGTGTGTCGGGAATAATTAGGCGGTAACTATTTTGCGATAAGATAATTAATATGTAAATTATGCACATATTAATCAGGTTATGAATCAAATATTCTCAATTTCTCATTGACTCAAAATGTAAGAAATATTACTAAATAGGAATCAAGAGAAAGACCCATAATGCAAATAAAAAAGAAAACATTTAATTATAGTTTTGCATTGAAAATTATGCATTGGTTTCAATTTATAGCCTTTACATACAAAATCATTATTTTTGAAATTCTCAAGAAATGTCAGTTTTTCATGGGCATTTTTAAAAATCGCTATAACTTGTAACCCTTGATTCTATCTGCACAATATTTCGTCAATATTTGCAGAACAAGTTAAAGAAAAAACTGTGTATGAATGTCTAAATATGAGGAGGGGAAGTTAAATCCCCAAGCAGCGGCGACCCACATTGGCTACGCCCTTGATAGAAAATTCAAAATATTACAAGTCACAGAAGACATATAATGATGTAAAACTAACCATAATAGAAGTAGCGGCTAAATTAATTGCATCAACTCTTGGTATTAAGAAAGGAAATTCCACTTGGTAAACGAAACAAAATATCTATTAGTTATTCGGCAACGTTAAATTACGTGATTTGATAATTTAAATCGCATAGATATTTAAAATTTCAATTATATTCATTAGTCGCCTCCAAGATTGTAAGAAATTCAATTTTTAATGAGTTCAGCGGAACTCGTCTGCTTACATACAAAGCTGGTCTAAATACTTGCTGAAAATAAATTAATATTCATTTATAAAAGCAGGAAATTTGTTTGAAAAATTCACAGGAATACCAAAATGTTCAAAAGGAATGAGTTTAAAGGTGATTACTAAGTTAATTCAATTACGTTCAATTGGAAATTAAAAGCCGAGCCAGCCTATTAATTAGTCGAACTACTTGCAACACTGGTCGCCTCGCAAATAGAGCAGAATCATGGCAATTTTGTACAATAGTTTCTAATTCTCTTAAAGTGGACAGCCTAAATTGAAACGTTGACTTACAATTTGATTGCCTAAGTTCTGATAGAGAAGGTTTAGGAAAATTGAAGTTACCTAATTCTTTAAATGTCTGATTTAAATGAATAAGTATCCTTTTTTATCGGTAAATATTTTATTATCAACATTAATTTCTGAAATTTCATTATTGAGCCCATTCGATTTTCCAATAAAACGGTTTAGAAATTTCCACTTTTGCTTAGAAGAATTTAAATTTTCAAAAAATTGACGTTGTTTTAAAGCTCAATTTTTAGTACGTAAGTCCTTAATTAATTTCTTTGATCTTTCGTAATTAGTCCAATTTATTTCAGTCGGATTAGATTTAGCTAGTTCAAAGAGTTTCTGCTTTATGATTTATTAACTACTCGGCGGATTTTCAGTGGTGCTTCTTTGTTTAGGGCTTGATTGATCTGTGCCGCGATGTAATTTAGCATGTGGGAACTAGAATTTAGAGTAAAAATATAGTCGAATGGAACATTTTAAAGTAAATTTTCCATGATCTATTCTGAATAATTTTTGAAATCCCTAGAAAAAATCGTTTTAAATTTAGGAAGCTTAACGTGAATCTTACTAGTATAAATACAGAGTGCGTGATCACTGAAGGATTCAAGGATACAATAAAGTGATGAAGAAAACTAATATAGCTAATTTCTTTATTGACCAAATTAACAAAAGTTATTAACAACAAATAGAAGATTCTTTGTATCATCAAGATTTGTAGATTATAATTCTGTTTAAAATCAGCATTGATTTCGTAATATGTTTGGACAATATAGCTTATTCAATATAGAAATGTTTAGCCTTTCAACATTGTTTGAACTATTGTTTCAACAATTGTGAAAAGAACTATTCAATTCTAGAGTAGTAGTAATATATTGACATCGATTGGACCAAGACAGAGCAGAGCAATTCAGTTTTTTGTTAAATTATAGTGTAATAACAGTCATTCAATAATAATCCAGTTCGGAATGCCTACAAAATTTCTAGATAAAAGGTCATAGATTCTAACACAACTATTTTTTTAGAAAAATAGTAATTTTCGTCAAGAACTAAAATGTTTANCAATTACGTTCAATTGGAAATTAAAAGCCGAGCCAGCCTATTAATTAGTCGAACTACTTGCAACACTGGTCGCCTCGCAAATAGAGCAGAATCATGGCTTATGGGCAGGGATGCCCGAAACGCTATTAACAGTATGTGCTTTTTGCATCCCTTCTTATATTCAATATACAACCACCACGAGTCCGACTAAATTCGAATTGAAGTTGGCGTCAATCAATCAATGGTGTGCCACTTAATTTTTACCAAACGGACCAACAGTGGTTTATTCTCTCAAAATAAAGGAAAACGTGGAACAAAAATAGAAAGCATAACAAATTCTTTGATAAGAGAAGATTCAACCGGACATAACCTCCGATAAATATAAAGTGAATTTGAATTTAAAAACCTTATAATAAAAGTTTAGCAAAGACGAAAAAACATCGTAAATTGATAATCGACGAATGGAGAAATCCATCAAATTAAATCAATCTCCAATAAGGCAATGAACCGCTATGTCCACGAAATGCGAATCATGTGTAAAGCCTCCTTCCAAAGTCATGCCTTTGGAACTCTTCCGCAGTTGGTACCAGTTGGCCTCCCGTTCTGATGGTATGAAAAATTTTATGCTAAAATTAAAATGCCCCACAGAAAAGAAAGGAATCTAATAAATTTGCAAAAGTAAATATATAGACGTCTATAAATTATATTTTAAGAAAATTAAATAATATTTAATACAAAAAAACCAAATATTCATATTTTTAATGAAATGTATTTTCAAGATCTATAGGACACATTATAGTGTAAAAGTTCAATGAAATACATTTTACAAATACCAGATCTCTCAAAAAAACTTCAAAAACTGTTCCTATTTATCCATTTGACGGTATTAAGGAATTTTCTTTTCTAATTTTTATTGTACAATTTTAATGAATTTTCATATTTTAGAGGGGGAGGGGCAGGCCCCTCCAGCCCCCTCTGGTATGATGAATTCTGGGCAAAACGCAATCGGTGCAAGAATGGTAACCCAACTGGAAGAAAAATTTCCCAGTGGAGGCGGCAATAACAAATCCTGTACATTGCTATAGAGCATTTGACATCGAAAATAATACAGGATCCTCTGTGGCAAGCAAATTAGCCTCAACTGGTGCCTTTTGAAACATATTCGCTTATTATAAAGAACCATCTCAACAAACAGAATTCTTGGAAACAATGCCAAATAATCGAACAAAAGTTGTTATCGCTACATTAATTACTATTTGATCAAGATTGCCTGTGCTGTAAACTTATTTATCCTGTATCTGCTTACATTTATAAAGAAATAACTACTAAACTAGATTAACATAATAGTTATATTCATACCGTATTCAGAGAATTTTTCAGTTTTTTGATTGACTTAATTTGTTTCCAGGCTGATGCAATTAATTTGGCGATAACTAATTGTTAAATATCCTAAAAAACTAAATATTGCAGGCTTTTGCAAATGGGTGTAGACATTAAAAGTAAAGATACAACATATTAAAAAAACTACAAACTTAAAACATTTTACAAAAATTACTACCAAATTGCCTTAAAATTTGTAAAAATCACTCTAAGCCACCAAAAATTATTAAAATGGTTTTCAAAAAATATTTTTTAGCATCTTTGAGCAACAAATGAGATGCAATTAAATGATGTGAAAAACACTTGTATTTCTCAAACGTACAATACACGCGTTTGTAAATGGTTAAATATTTACTTTTTCGATAACATTTAAAAGAGCTTGGTAGCTACAAATTTATTAGCATCAAATAACTAACTCTAACGTTTATTAGATGTTTTACATCAATTTTATGATCACTCGAATAATCATTGTTTACCTAACAACCATTTTTCTAGAGAATTATCTTAAAAATATAATTTCAATGAGGAATCGTAGTTATTTTTTGGACTTCTGTTCTAATCCTAAGCCTAACCCAAATTCTCAACAATGTCTTTTGTAATAATGCAAAACCAGGGATGTATCTTTAAATCAAAGCAATTTGGGGATGATTTTTTTCAAACGAATGTAGTTTTTAATAAAGCACCGATATCAATGTTTTAAAACTCTTCCCAACTTCTAGGTAGAGTTTGGGACTGTTGGTTTGTTTTGTTTCGGACCAGGTTCGAGCTTGGTGCGCTCGAACTAGGGATAATTCGTGTCAGATCCAAACTCCAGAGCCGACCAACTCTGACCGATAGATTGGAATGCGTCCTTTTTCAATGCGATTTGTATACCTAGAAATTTGTAAGACTATAACTCGCACAGTCGATAAAAAATTATATTTTGTTTCTTAATGGATAACAATTTAACATGCAAAATTTTGTTGACCACTATTGTAGATCTGTCATGCCAAATTTTGCAATCAAGACTGCGTTAGAATCATGCATAAATACTTAGGAAACATGTACACGAAGCACGTTTAGTTAGAATATCATTTCACATTTTAACGGTTGTGCTTTTAACATTTGAACAACTAACGACCTTAGTTCTCCTATCTGCTACCGAATTTACTCCATCGCATTATCCGTTTTCTTCACCAATTTTTAAAATTATATGTTGCAAGGTTAACCTTCCTCAGTCTCAGACAACGGCATTGGAATTTTCGAAAAAGGCGAACTTCTTTCCCGAAGCATCTATTGCTGGTGATAATAAAATTATACAGCTAACGACAAAATGTGTGCAATATTTTTGCAGTACGTGAGAAATTCAAAAAACATGAAACTTCAATCTTGTTTTTTCGGAAAGTTATCCTAAATCAGGTATTTTTAAAAAAAATCTAAGTATTTGCAATGAATATACTTCAAATATTAGAAACCAAAAGATTCAATTGCCAAAAATACATGTAAAGTAGAAGTGACAGTTCACAATGCTGCTATTACATGGGATAATCCATATAAAATTTTTAAAGTTATTAAGGCTCATGTGGGGGTATGTTTAGCTTAATGCAAGGTTTGTTATAAATTATTCATCAATAGAACTCTATGTGCAACACTTTATTTGAATTGGGAAAATAATGACAAGAATATAACTCCACAATGCCTAGCAAAGATAGACTTTTAATACTTTTACGTGAGAAATATAACGACATAAATTCAATGTTTGTATATAAAACCGTAATACATGTTGCTATTTATAACTCATTTAATGCGAAATGTGGTTAAACATTGATTCTTGTTGCATATAAATAGAAGCAAAGCACAATGAAACAGCTGCGTGGGAACGAACACGCGAGCAAATGCGTTTGACAGGCGCGTGCTTATTTGGAAAAACAACACGATGAGTGCAAATGTTTGGAGGACAAATTAACACACAAACACAGTTTGGCGGTTGATGGGAACGGTAATTCGTTGGAGTTGGTTACTACACAGCGTATGCTTGGTAATCGCAAAGCAAAGTGACTCGCAGCCTAACCTATTTTATGAGATTTACTTAAAGCATTTCCCTGTCATAAAATGCCAACTGGAGTGAACGAACGCTCAATATTAGAGCAGAGAAATATATATATATATATATATATATTTAAATTAAATATGAAATAAGTAGTAGCCATCTCAAGGAATTTGGCCCTCCAGGCGTTCTTTTGTTTGTAAATGCAATATATATGTTTTACCGTTAGTAACTGAAAGTTAAGCCCTCAAATACGCTTAGGATTACAACCAACATTCGTCTTAATATTTTGTGCCTAAAATATTGGCTATGAAATGTAACTATTGTCTTTTTCATTAAATAAAGAAAAAGTAAATCAAGAAGCGATCTTTGATATATAAATCAAATATTTATTAGTTATCCTAAACTACTTTGTCGGAGTCATTCTAATAAGTAACACTTCTAAATTTTAATAATTTAAATGGTACAGCTTCACAGTGAACAAGCATACTAAACCAAAATGCTAAAGCCGGCCTCACATTGTCAACATTGTCTTGCAATTTTTTCTTTTTGCGTGCAAGTTCATAGTTGATTTAATAAATAATTTTGAAACGTAACTAAGCACAAAGAACACCATTAATTGGGGATGCTCGTAAATAATATGCAAATAATAAATTAATCTGTTTATTAAATAGTACAGAATTGCACACACGCTGGTGACAATTTTGAAATAATAATTTATATTGAATATGTTTCTCAACACTGCTATATAAATTTTTGTTATAATATAAGGGTATTGTAAAGAATATATTGAAATAGTTGAAATACAATAATATAATAATATATTAAATGCAATAAACATTCAAATATTCGAACATAGTACTATTTCAGAGCGTGGTTGCAAATGCGGGTATTCAGACGGGTTTCACAAACTCGTCAAATGTAATCAAACCAACGGTAATTTGGGTGGATATTACTGCAGGTTTAGAAAAAATTTAAAATTTAACCATTGCGTGAGTTTGAATATGGTGACTGAAACGCATTTTATGTTTAAACAAAGTTGAAAAAATCCAAAGTTGAAAGCCTAATCTCAGTGAAGAAAACAAAGAGAGCGACGAGGACGTGGGCATAAAACTGAAGAAACAATTAGTGAAGAAAACAAAAATCTAAGAAGGTTCAAAAAACAGTGATCTGCTTTAACTAATTGTGTCCATATGCCTAAATAACTTCTCGCTTTGACTAGCACACAACTGTTAAATTTACTTTGAAAAATGTTCATGTGCTAATGTTTCTGGGGCAACGGAGTAAACAACGCTTCCGTGTAAGTAAGAAGCAGATGTTTTATGATAGGATTGCGTGATGTGATAACAAAAGATATGGAAATGTTTGGAACTTTTCATTTGTGTTTAAAACATATACAAGATCATACTTATTCTACAGGTATTAGAATTTATACCCATAACAATTGATTTAAATAATAAATATAAAATATTCTTTAAAAATTATAAGAAATACTAACAATGCATTTATTGTTGTAAGCAGTCAATGAAGGATCAACGAGTTAGCAATAACAATAATCTATTGTTGGAGAAAAAATTGCAAATAATTGCCAATTATTTAAACGAAAACTTTTTTGGAGAATTTACAGTTGAGTTGAAAGATATAATCAGGTGCCAATTCAAGGAGCACTGTCACCTTTGACGCACTTGTTGTCGTGCAAGTTGCAGACAATCTAGAAGAACCACCTCTTTCTTATGGCTAAAAGAAAAATCTGGTATGAAACATTAGTAATGTTGGCTGTCAACCAATTCAATTTGTACTGTTCTCATTTCTTCATACAAAGACTCACTAATTCACTGTTTTTTGATCCATTATTTTCAATCCACGTATCACCAATAATTACAATAATATATTGCATGAAGAGATAAATCGATCAATTTATTGGGATAGCAAAGATCTATTGGTAGCGTTCCAATTCAATTACATATTGCTCACCCTTGATATTATCTCCTGTGAAAATATGACAAAAATTGAAAATACCTGGCAGGAAGTTTGACTGATTCTAGATTCTGTTCTATGGCATTTTTAACATTTAGATAAAGGAGATATGCACGTCTACAGCGGAAAGCGTATACTCCAGGACCAGATGCACTGCGCGTTCCACATTCAAATGTGAATATCTTTCTGTGGTATCCATATCGGCGGACATGACTTAGCCGCCATTCTACACACATACCATCTTCGGTGTGTAAGCGGAGAGATTCGTGACAAACTTCTAAACGGCCGGAAGTCCGACCTGATACATCGTGGACATGAAAATAGCATGGGGGTCGGGGAGTGCAGTGGGTGCAGCCCATCTAAATTATTTATAAAAGGAAACGAATTTCATCGAATGTATTTAATAATTAATAATATTGTTACACGCATTTCTATCTAACTACGGAGAATGAATGATTTCAGGAAACCCCATAAAAATGTTTTTAGAACGAACTCACGAAGTTTGTGAATTGCGTCAAACGATATTGAACTTCTTCTGAACCCCACAAGTTACAATTCTTAAGATACAATATAATGAACATAAGTACAAGATATATTTATCAATGCAATATCAGTGGATGACAGTGAAATGGAACAAGAGGATGAGGACAACAATTAATTTTATGTGGCTTAGTGTAATATTTTATGTGGTACATTATAATTTTTGTTGTAAATCTACATGCAGATTAGTGTTTCATGAAATGCATACACAAATAGATATGTAGAAAATTGTTATCAATCCAAAGATTTAATGTATTTCAATCAAACCTCAAACAGCGAAAAATAATAATGCACAACTCAGAGCTCGTACGCCCGATTCGTACACGTCCGTCTTTGTCCATTCCCGACATGGACCCTACCCTAAATTATAACAAAACAAGGTGCGAAGAACTTTTAAGCTTTAAAATTCATCTAGTCTTAGAATTTGATCTCTAGATTATCGATATCTTTACAGGCAGTGAGTTACCCCAAAAAGTAAAAATGCACAACATTAAATATATAGCAATAGTTTGTGTTGCACAGTGCTAGACAACTACCGTAAGGTTAGGTAAATATTTTTAGGGAAATTTACAATGGCATCTTGTAATTTGATTAGAATGTGTGAGAAAACAATGCCAATTAGAGAAATGTTTCTCTGTCAGCAATATACGAGTTTATAGTTGAGAAATTTGTTCGCAATCATGGTTCTCAAAGATTGACTAGAAAGAAGTTCAAAATTTGAATGCCTCTCAAACTTTCAATTGAAAATTTGAACAGACTCAAATTAATTCTTAGATTTATCACACACTTTCAAATGAGATTGAGAAATAGGATAAACTGAAATCCATAGTACAAGCTATTGTTATTCTGAAAATCCATATGGTATCAAACTACTCCATCCAACAAAAAGATGGAATTCATTGCATGTATAAATTCAGTAGTATATAAAACTGAATTTGGAAAGTTACCTTACGGCCAACTATTCCTACATAAGTGTGTTCTAGTCTATAATATTGAAATTTCAATAATATATTTTTTACAAAAACTACTAAAATTGAAAAATCAAATGTCTTAAATTATTTTTAACATTTAAATTTGATTTAAAAACCTTGTCTATGTGGCTATCAAAGTAGTACAGCCACCGTCTCTATAACTAATATATATATATATATATATATATATATATACACATATATTGGCACTGGGTATTTTTCAAGAAATATTTACTGGCCCCAGTACACTTTCTGGAGCTGGGTATATGGGTTTTTGAAAAAGTCCGAGTTCGG
>CABFPE010000217.1:29247-55403 GCA_900660155.1 Hofstenia miamia | reverse complement strand
TATATATATATATATATATATATTTATATATATCTTTGTCCAATTCAACTGAGATCCATGTTAAACTGTAAATATAACTGATGAATCTCGAACACTCTCCTTTCATGCTGTGCCCATAACCGTAGACTAAGAAGTAGCAATGGGCAAAAACCAAAACAAAAAAGCATGTCCATTGATTTATACTTGAATTGAAGAAGTACAACGACCTGTTGCCGATACTATGCTGCTTAATTAGCAACTGTCATATTAGTGCTTTCATTTGAAAGAACAACTACCTTAAAAATTAGGCTAATCCTGATCAGAATTACTCAATGCTTTCTATATTTAATAGCCCTTGTTATAAATGGATGTAAATACTAATTTACAATATGCATTTTTGTTGTAAATTTGATAAAGATTGCAACAGTATTGATAATTTTGAATAATCGAAATGATCTAGAATTTTGGAATAAATGACCACCACCAAATTCAAAAAACAATATTCGCTTCAGGACGACAATGTAGTATGACTTCCCTGATCATACGAGAACCATCAAATTTTAAAAATTTTAATACATTGCATGTTAATCACAAACGCAAATTAGAATTTGTAGACAAGTTACATTCGTTTATATATGCATGTGATTTCACACCTGTTTAACTATACACAGTAAGGATTTATTAATTTACACTGGCATGATATGTAACAAATAAACGAGAAAGAAATTCACGTTTTTAAAAATATTACCAACACTAATAGTTATAAAAAATAATTACAAAACCGATGACTTAAAAACCGTTTGTTGGCTGTTTTAAAATTTGAAGAATTATTTAACAAATATAGTTTATGACATCGATAATGAGAAAGCAAGAGAAGACTATAAAAATTCAACTTAAAGATATTGGATAACGATCGAACTCGTTGAAAAATACTGAAGCTAACACGATTGTAGCTCCAATTACAAGTATCCTTCACATGGAATACCCATGATTTTGAAAAAAAAATGCAATTAGCGCAATAAGTGTAAAACCGCCAAAATTCTAAAAATATTTTTTAATTTTTGTCGCACATTGAAATAAAATAAATAATTTTAAAAATAAAAAATAAACTGTAACCGAACCTTCCATTGATGAATACGAATAGCACAAAAGATTGTATGCGTAAACAAACATTGTGAAATTACGTGAAATTTATTATAGGAAATTTAAAGCAGTGAAGGGGAAACGATAAATCGCGTGGGAGAATTGGACCACCTAGAACGCTTGGTAATTGAGGAAATCATTTGGAAGTAGATTTTACTCTTACAATGTCTCCAAAGTTACACTCAGATATAAACCATGAAATTATACCAATATCTGCGATAGCCAATTCAATTGATACTTGGGCGACGTGAATCACAATTATGGAAATAATAACAAATTCAACGGTTAATTATGGACAAGGGTTTTTAAAACGACAAAACCATCTACTAAAAAATTAAAAAATTACTGCAAAATTATTGAACTTCTCTACCATAGAATTTCACAATTCTATTTTCGCAGCCACTTTTTCACTAATAATAATTGTAATCAATGCAAATAAAAAACGAATATAACATTAGAAAACAAAGGTTTTTTGAAAAGAACTACACAATGGGGATTAATAAATTTAATTTGTAAAATCAAATTTAATAAAAATGAGAAAAATATGTGTAAGGAAAAGTTCGAGAAAATCTGGTTTGCAAATTGTTTGGAGAAATTGGAAATTCTTGAAAGTTGTTGATCTGGCGCTAAATGAAGCAGAGTTGTATTTTTCGCTTCATTTCCCCAAAAATTATCAATAATATTCAAGCAATAAGAATGCCACAATCGATTAAATAAATATCAATTAAAATTAGGTAAGAACAGAGGAAAACACTTCCTGCTGAAGTAACTAACCTAAGGAAAACATAAAAAAAGCAAAATAGAAAATTAAAATGCGTAGCAAGGCACAAATCGAATGCATACTTTTGAAACACCTCCGAGATGAATTGTTTATTGTTTATACTCAAAGAGCAGTGAAATTGCTAAGGACGTTTTACAGGGTTCAGATGAACTCCAAAATCTTTTAAACAACTGTTTTGGCAACTAACCATCTCCAGTCATTCTTTTATACAACTAGTGGTAAGATTGTACAATGCACATTTCTGCCTCCAACCGAGTAGAAATTGACAAAGCTATTACTTCGCTTCGTCGGTGTTTTTTCATTTTAAAACCCCTCACAAAATCAATCATATTTTCACAAAGCAACAAAACTTGGCAGGATTATAGCCTCCAAGCGTACAACAGAAAAATTCGATAATATGGTGCTCTTATTTCATGAACCGCTCCCCGTTAGAAATTTTGTAGGACCGCTCGCGGCTGCAACAGACTCAGAAATAAGCAACCTCAGGAGACATGTTATTTTGAGCCTTCTATATAAATAACTTAAAACAACTTAGATTGAGAATGATCTTCTCTTTTGGAATTCTTAAGTACCGTTCAAACATTAATATTAATGGATTTTGATCCATGAATTTGTTTTAACCTTAAAAAACCGGTGTCCATCTAAATATACAAACTATTTTCCACATTTTCAAAAATTCCACCTTTAAAATTTGGGAAATCATGAACCAATGTCGCGAAATTTGTACTAAAATGTACCCCTGTGCCTGAAGCACTTGAAAAGATTTATAAGTGTTCTCCATTCACAATTTTCAGGTATTTATAAAGTTCAAAGCACCTGGGTAAACAAAGAACTTTAACTTCGTATGAAGATGACCTCTCAATCTCATTGACACTGTAGGTGCACAACACGACAAAGACAAATGAAAGAGGAAACACTCCTCCATCCTATGGTGGTTTCAGATTTTGGATACCTGTATTAGTTATAACCGTTTACAATTTTTTTACAAGTACTAGTGAAAATTTCAAGAATTCACTAAGATAGACAATGTACGTTGAAAAAAACTAGCACAGCACCGCGAGCACAAAAGCTGGATGCCCACAGCAATCTCACTGCGGCGGATAATTTGTTACCCCACCACTGCAATGCACCGTAATTCATAATATAAACACTGCATTAGATATTGTGTTACCGAAAGGATTGAAATGATGCATCGATTTGTATTTTACGTGATTGTGGATTGATAAAGACAATACCGAATACTGTCACAATCTTCAGATGCTTTCACAAAGTCCTGCGGTGTTAGGAAAAACGATTTTGTTACACTGCAGACTAAGAAATTAGATATTGTCCCGTTTTAGACAAGAGAGTGAAACAAAATGTGACAGAATTTTTGGATCCGCAAAGATTAACATAATGCAGTAAGGGATAATCACTTTAGCAAACGCCAGGTAACAAGCACGCAAACAATATTATAGCAGTTTAATAATCTTGCAATGGAACATCATTCTGAAGTTGTCTATAATTTTGAATGCATCTGTGGTACAGAATATATTCCTCGAACTACTATACATTTGCGCCCCAGATTGATAGAACATAAAAAAGAAGTTGGTGTTAATATTTAAACAATGTGACGGGCTAACTACCCACTGAATTTTACATTGTGAATCTGGAATATTTTCCCTCTGAATCGCGGAGAGTACCTTCAAAAAGAATAGAAACCCACAATCGCGATGAGATTAAATATCATCTTAAACTTCCATTTATTTGTAATTAATTTAAATGAAAAAATTCTTAACTGTACTGACAAATTAGCTTTAGATCATTCGATTATGTACCAATTCAATATTGTTAAGGTTGCATGCTGCTTACTGATTATAATTAATCTTATACACAATGATTCCTATAAGTTTAATAAAGTCAATATATTATAGAAAAACAATACATTAGTGTACACTTTAAATAACCATATTTTTTTCAACACGATTGTAATATGACGTAAAACTAAAAATGAAATCTATTTCGTTCCTACAAAATTAGATCAATAACATTTTTAAAAAATTTGCTTAATGTCTTCTAGTAATGTACTACATAGAAGATCTACGAATTTTATGAATTTTGTAAAATTTGAGAAAAGTAAGAATTGCCTAAAAGTTTAGTGACGCAAAATATCCAAACCATTAAAAAGATGTCTTCATAGTGTGCTTCGACGAGATCGCTTCGCAATTTTGATAGCCTCAAAAAGACATATCTAGAAATTGAAATAGTAAGTTTGCTTCGGTTTCAGTTTTACATTTCTTATTGAATATAGCTTCAATTTTGATAATTTCATTTCAGTATACTTAGTTGTTTGCCAAATTAGGAGAAAGAAAACCTTGTAAAACTTTGCGTAAGAATTTTGGAATAACTAAAGCATGTGATCAAATGCAATTTCTTCATCAAATATCTTTCCCTAGTTATCTTTGGTGGAAAAAATTATTTTTTAGATTTTATGCTATTACTCAAAAACAATTAGTAGCAACACGGTTTCAATGTATCTGATTGTAGGCTTAATTAATTCAAAATTGCAAATTTTGAAAAACATTTACCCTCTTAAAATAATAGACCGGTAACACTGGATAACTCTTATTCCGTTTCTTAAATTGCTCATTGTAGTAAAATTATTGAATTTGATAAACGAATTTCCCAACACAGGCTCAAAACAAAATGACTACCAACCTTTAGAAGTTTTTACAAAAATTTATGCAAAAAACATCAAAATGTGCTCAACACCTTCCCATTAAGATATTATCCGTAAATATTTAATGATTAATATTGGAAGATATAATTTGTAAGGGATTAAATATTTCAGTTGGACGGGGACCACAAATTTCAGAATATTGCCAAGAATTTTGCCAAGTTTGGCCAAAATAGAAGTTTTAAAGTAGATCCACTGGGGATCATACGATTAGAAAATTTAATGGGATTGGTACAAAGTCCAATGAAAATAAATGGGTCTGACACCAATGCAATTTTCGTGCCGCATAACCCTATTGATTGGAAAAATGGAAATGCATTATAAATTATTACTGTCATTTATTAAGCAGAATGTCCTAATTCTAAGATGTAGTAACAAAAGATGTCCCAAAATTAAAGGACAAACAAAAGGAAGCTAAAAATTAACGTTTATTAGATAAGGAAAAATGCAAAATTATGATATTGAAATATTAACAATTTTTACAAATTATGAATAGACAAAAAAAATATGATGTTATTTCGTGATTTGAGACCTGAAATTTTTATAAAGCAAACAATGAAAATCAATGCAAATGTATTCCATTGCATTCTAAACAAATTGTTTAAAGGCTCATGTTGTGCTCTCAGAAATCAATTTAACAAAAATGTTTAAATTGTTTTTTATAACTTACAGTTCTACTTCGAAACATTATATCATTTTAGAGAAATTGATGTTTGGCAACGGCAAAAGAACCTTTGAACATGGAAAATTTCTTTGTAATTAAGGATTTCTGAATGTTAGTTATGTTTATTATTACTTCAGAACAGACTTGTCAACGAGCCGACATTTCCAAGCTCGGCTCGTTTAAATTTTGTTTAAGTTCGGCTCGGCTGGCCACATAAAATCTTTGAATGAGGCTCGTATAAATTCGGTATTTTTTTAAAATTATTGTGCTCAAAGAATTTTTTACATAGCTCCTCCTATTATTTAATAAACATTTCTTAAATAAGATTATATGAAAGGCATACTGACTGCAAAAAATAAGAGAAATTTCCATATCAAAATAACAAGCAGAACTATAAACTTGCTTTGCCTAAAATAGGCTCGTTTTGGGCTCGTTGTATATCAAATACTGTGCTCAAGCTCGGCTCGGCTCGTTGACAAGGCTGCTTCAGAATTTGTTCAAAAGCAGTTTCTTTTTAAAATGTCCTTTATGGTAATTTATTTGAAGAACTAAGGAGACACCCTTGCAATTAATTCAACGAGATTAAAACAAACAAAAGATCTCATTTCTCAATGTTTCATAAAAAGTACGGATAAAATACAGAGAAACAATTTTAGGAGTAAGTACGCATACATTAGTATTTATTTGAGCTAACTTAGTAGCTCAAAAATCACTATTTTAATCTAACTTCTGCACAGGGGTGTACTCATAAATAATTAGAAAGGGGAGTTCTAAATTTGAGATAGGTAAACATTTGTTTAAAAACAGATTTTGTACCAAATTTTTTTTCAATAATACTCTTGAACAAATTTAATTTATCAACAACTACTATCCAGTTCTCCAAACCGATAACATAAATTTAAACGGAGGACTGGACCCGTAATCAATGTTCACAATAAGGACTGCGCCCTCTCCTCTACTACACACCGTATTCTGCATATAATAAAACAAAACGAACCAAACTATTAGAGAGTAGTTTAGACATGGGTAACTCACAATGGTTCAAGAACCATATTAAAAATATGTGCACTTATTGCAATAACATATTTTAAATAAAAAATTTCTTATATTTTGTAAACCAAAAATAATAGTACATGAATTTTTAACAACCCTGGTTTCAACCCAAACATCTTCCATGACCTTCAGTGGTTTTGAGACTATTTTTTTTAAATATTTACCTATATTAGTGTTAAATGTATTAAAGCTTTTCAGGTTTCCAAGCTAATGAAAATAAACAGGGCAAATTTAGTAAAACATTAAAATTGAGCTTACCTGATTCAACGGAAGATGCAACAGTGTGGAAAGTTCATCAGAGACAAAGCCCTGCTTCTAAAAACACGAAGAGAATTAGGCTTTGGCGCGCTGAGATAAGGAGATTAAATGGTTTGACAGCCATGCGCTATTGAAACAGGAAATAATAAGAGGAGCGCGGCGAGATAAAAATCTAGTCAAGCTCCGAAAACAACCAAAATATAGAAGTGCGCTAACGTACGGAAATAAAGAAAGAGGGACCGAAATGAAGTACACTAACAGAAACATTGCTCTGTGTTTTGAAAACAACAGCAAAAACAAGCAGGTAGGTCAAACCAGTCATGCAAGTGCTTCAACTAACCTCAGTAAATGCAAATTGATAGACAAACACAAAGTAAAAAATACATTTCAACTTTATACTGAAAGTAGATTTCCGATATAAAGTGTTTGACAAAAGCTTCAAGGCACCATTATACAAACAAAACAGGGAATTTCGAAAATTATTCGAGATTGAATCCCTGGATTAAAAATTCTGAAAAACAACTAAAAACGTTATTAAACACGTATTTTAAACACCGAATAAAATAAGTAATTTTAAAATTGTCAAAAAATTGGTTAAAATACTTGGCTCAAATAATCTGGTTCGCATGCGCGTTTTTAATGTATAAAAACGAAAGAAAGTTCTCATTGTTATACTAGAAGCAGAATAATAGAGGCACGGACTACTGAAATTACCGCTGAAAATTAGCAGACCACGGTAAAAATGTGAAGATCCATGCTCTAATTTCAGGAAAAATGCAGTGGCGGCTCGTGTATGCAAAAGTTAGGCAAGCAAATATTTTTAAGTAACTAAAATAGTGTAAATAAACAACCATGAAAAATATATTTATATATGAAAGCCTAGAGGAGCAGAAATTTATCTGTAATATTATCATATAATAAGATTAGTCCCGCGGTTCTTTTAATAAATCATTTTCAAGAAAAAATTGCTAATGATTTCTGTAGTTTTTTCTTCTCTAATTGGTTATTCTTGTATGTTTAAAATTTCTTTAAACAGAAAATGATCGTTCCGCAAGATGGTGATCAAAATCCAATAGTTTGCATTAATTCAAATATATACAAATGGTCAGTAATGCAGTCAATAAATCGGGCATTTCAAAATATTAAATAAGAATTTTGTCGATTTTTTACAATTGAAGGCATGTTGATGATAGAAAACTTGAGATGAATTACAAAGTTTTTCAAGGTTGAGAAAACTTAGAGTAGAAATTTAGAACAGAAAATGGCAGCTGATGGCAATCACATTTAAACCGCTCAAAGTTTTTTTAAAATTTATTTCCATATATATTTTTTGAATGAATTGGTAGCACATTCGTAGAAAAAATTCGTCTTTGATTCACAATTGTTATAAATTTTCTAAATTCTGTAAAGGAAAGAATATTGTACAAGGAATCCGTGAGGTAAAAAATGCGAAAAAACTATATACCAGGTAGGAGCCTCGCTCAAACATATTTGTTTCTTGTACTGCTTGAATGTTAAAAAATTCTGATTGATTTAAATAATAAATATCATGTTTACTTTTGGATGATTGTATTGAATTAAAATACTTCGCGTGGTTTTTTAGGCTACGGTTCGACTATGTGATTGGTCACGCGTGATTTGTCACATTTTAATGAAATCGCATGTCTAACCGTAACCACCGGATAATTAGCGGTGTGACGTGTTTCGTAATTGTCTTTCTACCAATCACGTAGCCTTAAAACAAATATTTCAATGTGAAGCAATGAGCGGACTGCTTGCTTTGGTAGCTAAATCTTCGCGCAATGAGTTGGAAGAAAACGGATCTAGTTTATGTGTTTGAGCGAGCGTAGGTACAGCATTAAGGCATTTGCTTGCTGTGGCGCAATCATTTAATTATTTTTAAAGCAAATCGTAATAAATTATTTCCTAATTCAATTCATTTATTAGTTGATTCTTGAATGTTGTTTTAAAGCAAAACTAATAATTTACGAATTGTACATTTGTATGGATATAAATTCATGCAATTATGAATGAAATTCATTTATTAAAAAATTATTAGGCGAGCACTGCTTGCTTACACACACGAGCCGCCTATGGAAAAATGACTTAGATTATTTGCAGTTCTTGAAAAATGATAGATGCATCACTCAGCAAATCATTTTCATAATTTTCCGAAACATATTTGCAGTTTTCATTTTCATCGTCGCCTAAACGAACACAACGTATACTAAATATACGGCAAATATGTATATTTTTATGAATTTAAAATTGTTCTTTGGGTATTCAACATTTGGTAAAACTAAATAGCAAAATTTTTATAATGTTGAAGACAATTGTAATATTCAAGCATTCGCTGATTGAAAAAAAGAGTAAGGAGTGGATCAACAAAAAGACATGAAACTAAATGTTCATAATCGAAAAAAGATGCAGACTTAGCTAGTCAGTAGGACGAATGTTCATACAAATTCAGTCTCTGAATAGCAAAAGTCTGTCAGCTAACAAGACTCAGTTGTATACCGAAAAAACCCGGAAATCGCGTTTTCACTCTAAACCAAAGCAGAGGGAAAAAACGAAAACAATGTCATTTCAGAGAAACGACGAATACTTCTTGGAGCAATGACTAAACTGCTTGTCAAGTAGAAGCGAAATTTAGGTTTGCTTGATTAACAACGAAATTTGGTGGCATGAAAGTCTACTTTTGAAAATGACTTTTCCATACCATTAGTAGTTAGATAAAAAATAAAACCGCGGTTTTGAGGTTTAAAAATGCGAAACCGAGATAATTTTTGGAATTGAATTATTATTAAATGGGTTTCCAAGACATGCATCTAAAATACAATGAGGACCTAAAGCATTAGTAAAGACAGAACTATACTATGGAAAACTGTAAAACATATTTTAGTAGTTTAGGTTTTTAACAAATTTAAGAAAGCCTACAATATATTTGGATGCAGATATAAAATGTATGGGCCTCCAATATATATTTAAATTAATGGACGCTTATGAATTGTATTTTATATGCAATCTAGGATCTCGTGACTGAAAATATTCTAGAACCCTAATTTACCCGAGAATCTCAATCTCAACCCTAAAACACAATTTTAGGAAATATTGCAATGAAATATGTACATGATTTATAAGTGCATTACGAAGTATTTTTTTAACGGTAGTATGTTTTTATTGCGATATCTTATAAACAGCGTTAACACAATATTGTTGAATGTCCCTTTAAAGAGGAAAATGTGATGGACATGCCCTTATAAAACTTTTATGCACAAGTGGAGTGAACGATGCTAAAATTGAGCAGTGTTAAAAACATAAATATTACCTCAATTGTTGCAGTTTATAATTCGTTAAGAATCGTGTACAATAGTGGAAATTTCAATTGAGTGGCTACAATGGGCAGGAACCAAAAACAAACGGCTAAAATATTCGAAAAATAGACCCTTAAAATGTTTCTGGCCAAATACGATTTCATTATGAATTTTTTTACAAAGTATTTTTTAAAAGCCTGAAGAGCGATATTCATCCATGTATCCGCAGTAGGCCAATATAACGTAGTATGGCAGGATGTTGAATTTCGTCCACTAGAAGATGTAAACGCAGAGCACAAAAACTACAAATTCAAAAATCGAGCATTTGAGGTGCTGATATAAACCAATTAAAAATTCAGGAATTTGTGCCAATCGTTGTACTCGAGACCCTACCCGAATCACAAATTTCAAATTTCGAACTAATTGAATCCGGCTAGCACTATCTTGAACTTGGGGACTACTCATTTTAGCTATGGTCATGTACTGAAATGAAAATATTCATCGGGTTTGAAATGTTCTTGATTACGAAAAAGTTAAGGAAACATTGAACTTCAAAAATTGGTCGAAATATTTAAAATTATCGTAAATCAGGCTAAATGCCATCTATTTTTAAGGGGCCTTTGCAAAATTGAACGAAGAATAATGACTAAGTATATTACAAAAACGGATGAATTTAAAATATAATGAAATTCTTCAACATTATTAGAATACCTAGGTAACATAGAACTAATTTTGAGCATGAATGTAGTAATGTCGACAACTATTGAAAATGCAGTAACAATAGAATTAAAAGATAGCATGATAATTACAGCTACATCGTGTACAAAACAAGGTAATGTTGCAGTTTTCCGAAAGCACATGAAGCACCTTACACATAGTCTTGATCATAAATAGCACATCAACCATGGCGAGACCTTTGCGTAGTGCTGTCTGTAAGCGATTGAGAAGAGAGATTGTGTTGCTCAAAAAGCATGGCGACATTGTGGGATTGGATTGAATGTCCAGATGGTGCCTTTACACCACAAGGCTTGTATTCACACATATTATTTTCAGCAAAGCCAAGCGTTTACGATTTTAAAAACCAACAACAACTCAAATAAATTTCAGCAAATGGGTTTGAAGCCAGCGACGAGATTTTTCTGGCCATATCTTTTATTTTTTGCAATCGATGAATTAAATGATTCNCTTATAAACAGCGTTAACACAATATTGTTGAATGTCCCTTTAAAGAGGAAAATGTGATGGACATGCCCTTATAAAACTTTTATGCACAAGTGGAGTGAACGATGCTAAAATTGAGCAGTGTTAAAAACATAAATATTACCTCAATTGTTGCAGTTTATAATTCGTTAAGAATCGTGTACAATAGTGGAAATTTCAATTGAGTGGCTACAATGGGCAGGAACCAAAAACAAACGGCTAAAATATTCGAAAAATAGACCCTTAAAATGTTTCTGGCCAAATACGATTTCATTATGAATTTTTTTACAAAGTATTTTTTAAAAGCCTGAAGAGCGATATTCATCCATGTATCCGCAGTAGGCCAATATAACGTAGTATGGCAGGATGTTGAATTTCGTCCACTAGAAGATGTAAACGCAGAGCACAAAAACTACAAATTCAAAAATCGAGCATTTGAGGTGCTGATATAAACCAATTAAAAATTCAGGAATTTGTGCCAATCGTTGTACTCGAGACCCTACCCGAATCACAAATTTCAAATTTCGAACTAATTGAATCCGGCTAGCACTATCTTGAACTTGGGGACTACTCATTTTAGCTATGGTCATGTACTGAAATGAAAATATTCATCGGGTTTGAAATGTTCTTGATTACGAAAAAGTTAAGGAAACATTGAACTTCAAAAATTGGTCGAAATATTTAAAATTATCGTAAATCAGGCCATCTATTTTTAAGGGGCCTTTGCAAAATTGAACGAAGAATAATGACTAAGTATATTACAAAAACGGATGAATTTAAAATATAATTGAAATGTTCTTGATTACGAAAAAGTTAAGGAAACATTGAACTTCAAAAATTGGTCGAAATATTTAAAATTATCGTAAATCAGGCTAAATGCCATCTATTTTTAAGGGGCCTTTGCAAAATTGAACGAAGAATAATGACTAAGTATATTACAAAAACGGATGAATTTAAAATATAATGAAATTCTTCAACATTATTAGAATACCTAGGTAACATAGAACTAATTTTGAGCATGAATGTAGTAATGTCGACAACTATTGAAAATGCAGTAACAATAGAATTAAAAGATAGCATGATAATTACAGCTACATCGTGTACAAAACAAGGTAATGTTGCAGTTTTCCGAAAGCACATGAAGCACCTTACACATAGTCTTGATCATAAATAGCACATCAACCATGGCGAGACCTTTGCGTAGTGCTGTCTGTAAGCGATTGAGAAGAGAGATTGTGTTGCTCAAAAAGCATGGCGACATTGTGGGATTGGATTGAATGTCCAGATGGTGCCTTTACACCACAAGGCTTGTATTCACACATATTATTTTCAGCAAAGCCAAGCGTTTACGATTTTAAAAACCAACAACAACTCAAATAAATTTCAGCAAATGGGTTTGAAGCCAGCGACGAGATTTTTCTGGCCATATCTTTTATTTTTTGCAATCGATGAATTAAATGATTCCAATTGCTTGTCTTGGTATGTTTACTTTCTAGGCTAAGATTTTGTATTTATAAAGTGACTGACACTAGCATCACTTACGGCATAAATTCAGTTGTAGAAATAAGCAGGGTCTACTGTACTAAGTGCTGAAATTCATCAAATTCTAATTTTTTCATGAGCAGTAAATAATACAATCACAAAAACATGAGAATAAGGATTTTTGAGAAATTCTGCCAATTAACTGCTTTAGTATTGAATGATTGATATATCTACGCAGACATAGTCCCGCCTAACAGTAGCCCTAGATAAATACATACACTTAACATCATATTTGAAATAAAAACAAAAAATTCCTATTTAATGAAACTTTTTGTTTAAGGAAAATTATTTATTGAGAAGAAAATGACCAGAGCTGCAACAGTGCCTGGTTTTTAGGAGCCCTATTTTTTTTGCAAGTATGGGATAGCACGCTTCACATTTGCTTACGTATTTCTCCAGTAAATGAAATGATCAAAGCTAGTACATGGCATCTTGTAAACTAAAAAAAATTATAAAATCTATATGAACCAAATTCACAGATCAAACAATATCCATACTGTTCACATGAGATTGGCTAATTAATAGATGTTTTACTCTACACATAGACTTTAAAGTTCCCAGAAAAATGCATCTGTAACCTGGATTGAAAATGAATACTAACCAAATGTTTTTCATTAGATTGTAAGCTAAAACCCGTATTTACCAATACATTTTGGAAACGGCGCAGTTAAGTAAGGTAAAATCGTGTGTACGGCGCGGTTGCAACCCTAAACAGACCCTACATTCATGTTTTAAGATTTGAACATAAATATAGACTCATATATTTATAACATGAATAATTTTTACAACTAATATGGATCGGAGGCGACATTCATTCTAACACGATTAAATCCTGGATGAAAATATTTTTCCTAATGTATTGGCTAACGTAAATCTAGAATTAGTGTCAGTAGCTATTTCGATATTAAATTTAATATACGGGCATAATTAATTCACCAGTTGTCTACCAAATACTTGCACAGAGCTGGTAATTCAACCACAATTAATTGTAACAACGTGCAACTCACCCCAACAGAGAAAGCGATATAGTACAAATCCTTCGCCGATTTACGAATAAAATGCACAAATTCCAAAGGGAATTTTAAAGCTCACTTGTTGAAGAATTACATTACGAAATACTACCGTGCATTTTGAAACTATGAAAACCATTAAATGGAACTAGTTTAGCTCTTTAGGAGTATAGCTTTATATGCCTTAATCAATACAAGCAGTGGCGTATTTAGAGGGAAACATGGGGACGATGTCTTACACTCCAGGCTTCCAAAATTGATTTTTTTGATTAAGAATACAATTTTTTTCGAAAAAGAACCAATGTTAGTAACTTTGGACAGTTTTTGGAGGGATCTACGAAGTAATTGAACAAAAATTTTGTCACAATTGTGATGTCGTCTTCAGAAATTCCTGCATACCCTCCTGATTGCCTGCGTCAAAATAGGAAGCATAAACTTTTAGTCACTCACCTTCTAAAGCCTGCAAATCAATAATTTAAGCAAAAACATTTACGAAAACTGAAGATCATATATAACTTAATATAACTATTTTAGAATCCAAAAGCGAATTCAATTCAACAAATCCCATTTACAATTTTAGATACAAATAATATTTACAATTTGAAACCCATATACAATTGTTATCTATAATCGCCTCTCCAGATAGATATTTTTGTTGACACAAAGATCTTGTTTTGCATAGAAAGGAATAAGTTCTTCAGTGCACTCAAGAGATACTTTGTAACAATTTATAGATTTGACCAATTCCATAGCTATCTCTAAAAGAAATGAAGCGATTTTCTTGCCCCTATGACTGGGGTGAACAATTACATCTTCAATACGTGCTCTAGAAGTTGCTTCATGGATAAACTTTAACTCCTTCACTACAGATATTGAACCAATGATTGTACTAGTGTTACTACACTCAACAACTACAATAAAATATGATGAGCTGGAGTCCTTCATTAATTGATACTGATTTTCAAATTGCTCTTTACTTATATTACCAACCACAGTAAGATGTGACAGTAAATCTAAATACGATTTCGAGAAATCCGATGCTTCTAGTGGTCGTACAACATAGCAACTATCAATTGTCCCCTGAACACGAGTAAGACAATCATCAAGAAGGCTTTCTGAAAACATTAAAATATGCTAAATACATAAAATTCAAAAACATAAATAACAGTTCATTAATGAAGACAATAATAATAATCAATGACTTTATTTAGCCGCTGAAGGCATACACAACAAGAAAATAAAAACAAGTCAAGTTTTACGGCAGCGAGGACAGTCACAGGAGATGAAATAGGAGCAAATGGAAGAGTAGGCGAAGTCGGAGAAGGGCTCAGCAAAGAGGAAAGCCATCAAAGATTTCTTGAAGCTCGGTGGTGGGGAAAAGAAATCAATCGCTGTTGGAGGGTTGCGAGTCAAGATGTAATTAGCAGCAGTACAAGCACGATTGAAAAACGAGTGAAGGGTGCGATGTTTCTTTGTACGACGAATGGAGAAGGTGACAACATCATCAGAGCGAGTGCAGCAGGAATTGGAGAACTTAATGAAATCAAAAGGATCAAGATCCAATTTGCGAGTCAGTAGTCGATTGAACAGAAGGAGATCACAGGCATGGAAGTAGAGTGACAGCGGGAGAGTGGAGAATTTCAGCAGAGCGTCTTTATAGTCCAAAGAGGAAATCCATTTGAAAGCGCGTTTCTGGAAACGTTCCATGGAGTGGAACAAAGCACGAGAAGGCCACCAACAAGGAGACGCGTAGAGAAGAATGGCGCGAGGAATGGACTTGAACAAAGAGAGTTTCACAGCGGACGAGGTATTAAAAGGAACATTACGGAAAAGGGCAAATAGCGAGGAATTAGCTTTGCGGAGACGCAAAGACACATGTCCAGTCCAATTTAAGTTTGCAGCAAGTTGAACTCCAAGATGAGTGTGATGAGGCGCAAAGTTCACAGGTAGAGGCAAATCAGAAGGGGGAGCCACAGAAAAGGAAATACCACATGTCTTGGTAGTGCTAAAATCGAGATGGTTGACAGAGGACCAAGTAGACAAGTGCTCAAGATCAGAAAAAATGTTCGACGCAAAAGACCAACCAAAATCAAAAATCGCAGTGTCATCGACATACAACAGGCAAGACGAGTTGAGAACAGAATGAGGGAGGTCGTTAATGGCAACGAGGAAGAAAAGAACAGCAAACACTGAGCCTTGAGGGGCACCACTAGTAACGGGGACAGGAGAAGAGATAGACGAGTTGATTTTGACACACTGGTGGCGATTAGTCAGGTAGGACTGGAACAGTTCGATGAAATCCACATCAAAACCAAATAAACGTAACTTGTCAAGCAGAATGGAATGAGGGAGACGATCAAACGCTTTTGAGATGTCAAGAAAGATAATACAACCAGGATCATTACTATCAGAGTGAAAGTAGCAGTTTTCGATCAGAGTTAGAAGGTTAGTAATCGTAGAGCGACCAGGAAGGTTGCCATGCTGAGAGGAAGAGATGAGGTGACGAATTTTTGGGAATACATAACGAAAAACAAGGCGTTCAAAGATGATAGACAGTCGAGATAGAATAGCTATTGGGCGGTAGGACGTGACCTGCGAGGAGGGAAGCTGATTAGATTTTAACAGCGGAGAAATCCAATGAAGACAGTGAACAATATATCTTAACAATGTTTCAAGCCCTAATGATAAAACTAAACGACTTCAAACTGAGTAGTATAGCTTAAAACGTCTCATAGAGTACTGTTTACAAATGACAAAATCTTAAAAGTTTATAACAAAAACAACGATCCTTTACTAAAAGTTTGTGGAGTTTAAACTAAGATTTATTCACAAATGGCATTAAAACATCTAATTTTGAATTCAAATTTAATAAGGATTTACGAATTAAATAGACTTTTAATCATATTTTGACCTAAAAAAGAAAATTTGATCTAACAATATATTTCTTTACGTTTTTAACCTTACAACCTTACTAAAGAATTACACAAATTTATGGTCTAAACAAATTTTGCAACATATTTTTGAAAAGAAAAACATTTTGACTTCATTGAGTTTTGCGCGCCCTAGCTATTTATTACAAGAATGTGTTTTATAAAAAACAATTTGTTTTTTCAATTTGCCAATACACATTTTTAATAGAAGCTGACATTCTTTTAATAGAACACACACTACAAATTATATAAAATTATTTATATTAAAAGTAGAAATTTCAATTCAAACAAAACTGACGTTTTAAAATTAAATAATTGTTAGATATTATCCATTAACAAAAATGAAAGTTATTTTTCGGATTTTTTCACGAACAAAGTAATTGGAGACACAGTTTTAGGAACTTTAAGGTTAACTATTATGAATTTGATGCAACAAAAAATATATGGAATTATTTTTATTTTCGAATAGTAAACTATTCAATACCAACCGGATATTACAATCTAATGAGGCGACTTTCACCCAAAATCATAAACCACACATTATGTATCTGAAAAATAAATACGAAACTAATTATATTAGGTGACCAAGGTTAAAAAATTTATTATTTAAGGATATTCAGCATTTCATGAGACGTCAGAGGTCCTTATTGAAGATTCCCCCCGAATTTTAAAGTGACATTTTTTATCAACTATTCAAATTTAATGAGTCTTAAAAGATAGCAAATTTGTGCGTTCTTATTCAAGCCATAATTCGTAAATATTTGTGAGAATTTGAATAATGTTCCCCGAACACATTTAACATTAACGGTTTTCGAATCGGGTAGAGTGAAATCGAGTTTTGACTTGATAGTGAATAGTGCAGTGCATGTTTACTTAATTCAAAACAATAATATTCTAATTGAAAAATATTCTAAAAAAATTATTTTATAGTCATTGGGGTTGAGACATATTGTCTATAATATGACCGTTACTAACATCAAGATGTTAGAATTGAGTGGTATTACGTTGATAACCAACCTCTTCCTCAGATTGGCTTGCTTTGAATTTTTTGACACAAAAGTTTCCATTTTCTAGTTTTTCGTAAAAGTTATTTTAAAACTTCATTAGCAAAGGTCGCGATTTCAAGTTGTTAAACTTCACACCTTAATCAAGTGATGTATAATTTAATAATAACAGCATTGATTGCTTAATGCCATACTTTATGAAATACATCAATTACATGATTTTAACAAATTACAAATGTAACTGCGAACCCAACTTATATAATTCACTAACTTATATAATTTCTAAGGAATTCCGTAAATTTAAATTCTCAGTATTAATAAAAAATTTATGTGCAAAGAAATGCTAATTTTCTTGAAAAAGAACATTAATCTAACATTCAATGAAGAAATTTGAAAATCTGAAAGTTATTTCAAATAGCAAAAAGTGTGCTATGAAATAACAATTGCACTAAAATAAATATGAGAATTTAATTTTAAAAATCTGCATTAATAAATGGAATAACATTAATCGATTCATTGAACTAAAAACACTTGAGCTATTAGCCAAGATAAAAAGCAATTACGACCAAATTTAATATGATATTTTCAGAGTTTACATTCCACACATAAATAATCCTGGCTCACAGTTAAAGGGTCGATTTTCAGCTGGTAAAGTATCATTCGAAATCTTTATACCAATAAAATTTGTGTTTCTCCCCATTTATCATTTCCATAATAAAAATACTGCTATACATATAATTAATCACCTCTTCGCCCACAATTAATGCATGAAAATTTTACAAAATATTAGAAAAATTGCTATTTAGCCAAACTTATAAATATACTAAGAGCAAATAAATTTAATCAAATAACCAACTTGGTTTTAAATAACAATAGCACTTCGAATGTCATTCCTTTACTTACTGAACAAATTAAGTTAAACACAGCAATATATCGTTATGACATTCCTACAAAACAGTAAGCAACAATTCCAATTAAATGATTTTCATTCCAATTACATATTTGAAAAATTAGTTGTCACTAAGGATCCGATTCAGAGACAATATGCGTTAACAATATGTCGGATAATATAATTGAGGCAAAGTTATTTCATACATGCTTATCTTCAAAAGCGAAAAATCTTAAGAAGCTACGTTTAATACAAATAAACTCAAAATATATCTTAATAAAAGTCAATTTACAATTTTTTTCAAACAATAATAAAATATTTCTTAAAGATTATTAATTTTCTCGAAGTTGAAATGGAAAATAGAAAAAATTGGGAAAATGGCTCTTGCAAGTTAAAATACTTATAATATTTAAGAAATTGTTCAAAAACTACTAAAAAGTTATTTAAAACATTGGGCACAACCTGGTTCAATATGCAAGCTTATTACTAAAAATCATTTCTGCTAAAAATAAACTAGATTTAACTAAGGGGCAACGCTCGAAAATTTGCAAGATACCTATTTCAATTTCAATAAATATGCGTAATAGGAAACATGTTAAATAATCGAAAATACATTATAAACAAGTCAGCAATAAAAAATTCAATGCCGATTTTCGATGCTTTTAATCACTTGAACCTACATTTTGAAAAATCGTGAATTACAATATCTTAAGAAACGATTTTTCTAGCGATCTGTAATTTTTTATTTTATCAATTTAATTCCAACGAATTTTATCACAAGTTTGTACACATTTACTAAAGATTGCATTACATTTTATATTGTTCTGCTGGACAGATTGATCTCGCAGTAGCATTCAATAATTTGCCTATACACTACACTAACGTAAATACAATCAAGATAAGATATTGGGGAAAATCGAAAAAGTTTGAAATTTAAAGAAATACTAAAGATTCTTCCATAAAATTGTCCAAGAACCTATTGTCGAAAAATGTCTGTAGAATGTTTTGTAAATCATTAGGTGACCTTCACGATATTTTGAAATTTATTAAAATATCTAATTTTAATATAAGCGTTAGCAAAATTACAAAAAAAGTTGCCAGTTCCTAAAATTTTCTAGATTCCTCAATATTACCTATTTTGTTTTAATCCCATTGGATATTTAAATATTTGTTACATCATTTCTGGCTTTGAATAATTTTGAAAATCTATAAAGGATGTTATTTAGAAGTTTCTGATGGGGAGTACTAAGGCTCTTAACTAGACTTTTCCATAATATTTTTTATTCTAAATTTGATTAAATTTTGAATCCTCATAAATTTCTCTACATGTTATGATAAAAATTTTAAAGTTTTTGTTGATGTTCTAGTTGGACTTTCTACTATGGTGTTTTAATATATATTTGTATATAGATATATTTATTTGTGGCCCCATACTAAAATTAAATGTAATGAAATTTTAGCATTATTAACAAAACAGAATATTAAATGTAGATACATTATTACAAACATATTTTAATTTAGCAAATAAATATAATAGCAAATATTAATTCAAATTGCTTTAAATCTCACTTGAAATTGTAAAGTTTGTCTTGTTTTCATTCTGATCATATGTCATCTCATGGTCCCAGTACTGCCAGCAGTAGCACAGTAGTGTGTGTCTGGTATCAAGACCAGTAATGAAATAATTTGCTGAGGACTCTATTATTTTTTGAAGTCTGGCAAAAGAAAGAAACATTAATACATAGCCTATTAGTTTTACTGAGTTACTATTAATTTGCACTGGTGGTTGATAAATCTTTAGCATTAATTTTTTCTGTAACCTATATTAATTACAATTTCAAATTACTAGAAAGTACAATCATGTCAATATTTCTGAAGCTTGCAATTCTTAGCAAATCAGTAATTTGAGAATTGAATGATCTTAGATGATTAATAAAAGTTCTATGTAAGAATGAAGTTGTATTTTTTGTAGGGTTAGGATCAAAATCTATACAATATAAAACAACCCTAAAATGAAGAAGATGAGGAATCCTTAATATTACTTTAGCATTTATGTGAAAAGGGTAATTATTTTGTACAACAAAATCTGCACAATTAATGCAAGACAGCTTTCAAAATTACAGAAATTTATAAAAATTTGTTATGAAAATGCTAAAATTTTAAGATGGAAAATATTTATAAGAATTTTGAAAGTGACTCTACAGAAAAGATTATTGAGTATTTTGCTGAGCATACTACTGCATTAAAGTAATTTGAGCATCTTTCAATAACAGAGTACCAAACCCTCCTCATTACAATGAGAATTACAAATTGTGATCTTGACCCAATTGACAATAACTTTTTAAAGAATGCTACATTAATGCCAGTAATCATTCAATACTTAACCATATGTATGCTGATGACATGCAAATATATATCACTGTTGAAGAGGAAGTCCATGCTTCAACAAATAATTATCTCTCTATGATAATTGAAGAGCTATCTCAATTGATAAAATGTGGCTTCTTATTTCTCAATGATGGGAAGACAAAGTTTCTAAACAAAAATAGCAGGGCTTTGGATTGTGATTCTATTATGAATCTGGGTTGCATGTTTGACAGTAGCATGTCAATGATATCACAATTGAATATAAAAATAAAATCATCAAATTTCATCTTAAGAAACATTGCTAAGTTACAAAAATATTTAAATGTTACAAGTACTAATGTAGAGTCACTCAGGGATTTTGTGATTATAATTTTATTTTCTATTTGTAATGACATCAAAATGATGTAAACCTTTATTTTGATTTTAGTTTGCAATAACAGTTTAATGTCCCCTAGCTTAGGTGATATGTAGTATTATTGCTCAAATTAAATTGTGAGGGAAACATGACCATCATGTGATATTACATTGTAAACAAAGACAGGTAATAATTTACAATGTATATAATGAGAAACAATGTAGAAAATGCTTAATAGAGTTTATCTAGCTTCAACTTCAGTCTACCTTTTTATTTAGTAAATTATTTTTTGATATGATAATAATTGTGTAAGTTCTGGCAACAATTTGGGAGTACTTTCTTCAAGTACTGACACAACACATAGTGATTCAGACATTAAGCAAACCCAAATTGTGGACTGCATTAAGCAGTGTGTAGGGCTATGTATAGAAATAATAAACCTTTCATTTGATTTCAACAAGTACATGCACAAATAATTGATTACACTGTGATGATATTATACTGTTGGTTAACAGGAATGCATGGCAACTACATGCTATTATTTAGTGAGCTGAGAGCTAAGAAAAAAATGAGCTGTTTATTTTTGTAGTGAGATAGATAATAAAATGTGAGAGAATTAGGGTAGCACTGATCACTCAAGTAAAGCAGAGCACTTCTCTTTTTGGACATCACTGTGTAAGTTCTGGCAACATATATGCATTGGTCATCCTGGAGGTTACCTATAACAGTACTAGTTAATTGGATGAATTACCAATATTTATTCTAAAATTTCACTTTTAATGGAATCAGGGCTGTTATGATAAGGTCACTTCTGCAATCTTCTGCAGTGACAATGAGTTCTGTAGTGTAATTAGAGTTCCCAGCACACAATTCTACACTAATAAGCTTGTACAATCATTAGTATTATCACACATTGATGTACACAATGGTTAACTACATCAAATTGTCATTTGAAACACCTTCAAACTGTTCAAAATAGATGTGCCAGGTTAGTTTTCAATCTAGGCTACCAAGAAAGAATATCTCTTTCAATTTTGGAGTTGCACTTGTTGAATTTGAAACAGAGGNTTACAAGTACTAATGTAGAGTCACTCAGGGATTTTGTGATTATAATTTTATTTTCTATTTGTAATGACATCAAAATGATGTAAACCTTTATTTTGATTTTAGTTTGCAATAACAGTTTAATGTCCCCTAGCTTAGGTGATATGTAGTATTATTGCTCAAATTAAATTGTGAGGGAAACATGACCATCATGTGATATTACATTGTAAACAAAGACAGGTAATAATTTACAATGTATATAATGAGAAACAATGTAGAAAATGCTTAATAGAGTTTATCTAGCTTCAACTTCAGTCTACCTTTTTATTTAGTAAATTATTTTTTGATATGATAATAATTGTGTAAGTTCTGGCAACAATTTGGGAGTACTTTCTTCAAGTACTGACACAACACATAGTGATTCAGACATTAAGCAAACCCAAATTGTGGACTGCATTAGGCAGTGTGTAGGGCTATGTATAGAAATAATAAACCTTTCATTTGATTTCAACAAGTACATGCACAAATAATTGATTACACTGTGATGATATTATACTGTTGGTTAACAGGAATGCATGGCAACTACATGCTATTATTTAGTGAGCTGAGAGCTAAGAAAAAAATGAGCTGTTTATTTTTGTAGTGAGATAGATAATAAAATGTGAGAGAATTAGGGTAGCACTGATCACTCAAGTAAAGCAGAGCACTTCTCTTTTTGGACATCACTTTGGCTGGAAGCCATATGCATTGGTCATCCTGGAGGTTACCTATAACAGTACTAGTTAATTGGATGAATTACCAATATTTATTCTAAAATTTCACTTTTAATGGAATCAGGGCTGTTATGATAAGGTCACTTCTGCAATCTTCTGCAGTGACAATGAGTTCTGTAGTGTAATTAGAGTTCTCAGCACACAATTCTACACTAATAAGCTTGTACAATCATTAGTATTATCACACATTGATGTACACAATGGTTAACTACATCAAATTGTCATTTGAAACACCTTCAAACTGTTCAAAATAGATGTGCCAGGTTAGTTTTCAATCTAGGCTACCAAGAAAGAATATCTCTTTCAATTTTGGAGTTGCACTTGTTGAATTTGAAACAGAGGGATTACTTACAAAATTTGTCTAATAACTTGGAAATGCCTGCATGGAATGGGGCCTACTTACCTAACTGAATTGCTGCATACAAATGAAACAAATTTGAAATCTCAGGGATTACTCATCATACCCAAAATGAGGAGAAATTTGACAGAAAGAGCATTTTCAGTGTGTGCTCTAAAACTATTTAAGGGGATACCTCATGAAGTATGCAATTCCTTGAGCATTAGGAGTAGTTAAGAAGGTCAAGAGGAGGTCCCAATGGGACACCCTGATGTTCTCTTAATGTAGAATCAGTGGCTGGTTAGAACTTAACTAGAAACTTAATTGACTCCTCAAGAGGTTTGAATAGCATTTACAGACCAGCCACAATTCTGGAAAAAGGATTAACATAGAATTTATAACATATAGATGTAACATTGGTAATTCATCCAAGTAATGAAAATACTTTAGGTAAAAACCACAATGACCAATTCCTATGGCTTCCAGCCAAAGCAGAACATCCAGAAGTAAAGTGCTTAACCTATTGACTGGTGCTACCCTATTTGTCTCACTTTTAATTTCTATCTCAATTCAGAAAAAACAAACTCTCATTTTCATTGTTATCTCTCAGCTCACTATTAAATAATCTGTAATTGCCAGATATTTGTGCTAGCCCACAGCATGGTATCATCACAGTGTTAGGTTTTATAAGTGCATGTACGTGTTGAATTATGAAAGAGAGATTTATTATTTCCTTATACGTAGCCGTATGCATAACTTAATGAGTCCACAATTCGGACTGGGTAATCAACAGACCCCCAGAAGCAACGTGTCGCCCCGTGCTAATGAAAGCACTCCCAAATTGTCGCTGATCTTAAGCAGTAGGTTTCATCAATATAATAAATAAATAAAAGTACAATGGTAAAGACAGCAGTTGAGAGTAGATAAAATCTATTAACTTATTGCTACATTTCTCTCAGGTTTTATACAAATGTTTAACGATTACCTGCCTTTGTTTACAATACTCAGAGGTCAATGTAGTTTAACATAATCAATTTCTTTTCCCTCGCAAAATTAAATTTGAGCAAAAATAAGCACCATCGAGGGGACATCAAATTAGCAATAGCAACCTGAGATCGAAAAGAAATACTGACGTCATAGTGACGTAGAAATACAAAATAAATTTTAAAGAATAAAATCAACAGAAGTCCCTGAGGGACTCTACACACCCCCCCTTACTCAAATTAATTTTGGTGCAGAACATCAATAACCAACTTCTGATCAATGGCCAGATGGCATGATGGCACTCCTTGATACAGAAGTAAATCAGTATATATGAGGCTCATGGAATGTGAAGAGACAGGAACATAATCATCTTTCGACAATATTAAGAAATTCTCCATACAAAAATGTAGGTGTTCTATTGGTTCAGGTACAGAAGTTTCATACATGCCGCGGACTATTAGATGAATGTCCTCAACTTTGGCGATGCAATTAGCAATTTCAATTTGTTCCATGATGTCCTCTGACTGTACTTCAGAGACTCTCATAGAGTAAATAAAGAGGAGATTTTTGAAATTTATGTTTACACACTCAAAACTATCAATGGTTGGTCCACTATTTAAAAACTGACATAGACTGTATATGTTGAAGTCATCGTCAAAAAACATGTGCACCATACTGCGCCAATATAAACGACTTAAAGTTTCCATCATCCTGGAATCATAAGCGATAATTGTGTTGATTTTTAGGCGATGGGATGCGTCTATGACAAAAAGGATGACGTTGATGGAGCATGTCATGTCGCGACCATTGTAGGTACTGCAAAGTTGGTTTTTCGTCTCATCTGAAATGTTATCTCGAATGATGGCTATGGCTTTCCTAGTTGCAATATAGTAAGGATGTAATGTTTCATCGCTGACTTTCGATAGTTTTTGTCTTCTCTCTTCTGTCTTCTGTGATCATATGGTGGAAGTAGCTGTGGGAGAGGTCGAAGGGGCTATCAAGTCGCTCATGTGGGGGGTATTTACAGGGTGTAAAGTTCTAAAAGGTACTCTCGAATCAAAAGTTTTTAAAGTGGGGGTTGCCAGCTCCTCTCGTGCATGTGGGGAAACGTGTCTCTCCACATAGGGGCGAGATGTGGAGGGCGTCGTGGTAACTGCTGTCGGCTCTCTGAGTCATGGAGCAACGTGTCGCCCACACGGAATTGGACTCTGCTCAGCACCTTCCTGACGTCCTCTTTTTCTTGTGCGAGCCTCAGCAAGTGGAGAAATGTGTCTCCCACGCCTAGGTGAGGCATGTTGTCCAAGTTGGCTACCTTCCATCCTCCTTCGTACTCAGCAGCAGACAGGTGGAGCTGGCAACTCTCTTTTGCAATTTATTGGTTTCATTTCTAAATGTAGTTATAATATTTAAATCCCAAATGTTGGGATCATAAGTATTTCTCGCCCTTCTTGGGGGGAGCGTACATGATTCTAAATTCCCAGTATTAACGTTATCACAGTGATATTTGGTGTCAGAAAATTCATCTTTGGAACAACTAGTTAAATTTTCGTATTTTTCATACATGTCAACACCGTTGTCTACTAACGTAAATTCATTATTATTGTCTATAATCACATGTTCTATATCTTTAATGGCTCTCTTAAGCCTTTGAAAGTGTACCGTTTTACCGTTGTTTAAGGTATATGTATTGTGATCAAGCACTTTTTCGATTGTAAGCAGGCCCTGCCAATCGTTTGCGAGCTTCTGTACTTGGTGACTATTGGTGGTGATGCGGGGTAAATAGGCAAAAACTTTATCACCACGCTTATGAGGC
>CABFPE010000216.1:1167904-1179891 GCA_900660155.1 Hofstenia miamia | reverse complement strand
CATCTTGGAAAGGCATAAGTCCGTGTACTTGTTCCTTTGTGAGCTTTTCCTCGTGGCGAGATCCGGATAGTCAATCCTAGTACACACCCTGTACGGGTTCTAGGTTTGATGAACGAAATGCCTAGAACTCCCCCTTCTGCGGAGCGGCGAACCCTTAAGGGGAAATGTAGCTAAAAGGAATGAGAACGAAACTGAATAGAACCAGATACTTGCTACCACAAGGGCGTGTGGGACACAGGACTGATCAACGCGATCAGGGACGTCCAACCAGATTTGGTCTATTCAATGTTCGAACTCTAAAACTAGGGTACAGAAGTTTCCACCATATGTAATTTGTGCATATGGGGGCGGTAACGGTAAGGAAGCCTTTCTGTTCAGTTTTTGGGTAGACAGACTGCGGCACAGTGAAAACACTGTCACCAAGACTGCTACTGGCACTAGTTAGGGGGCGTCTTATGGGGCAGTCATACAGAGAGAAAATTATCTGTATCTGGCCTGTGAGATAGGCCTAGGCCAACGTTTGCTGTGCCGTCCTGTGAGGAAGCTTTGCTGTATCACAGGTAGTTATGATCCGATATAGACTTATTCTTACGGAGTTCCAGCATATCCACTTGATGCTTTGCATTCAAGTGTTCCATGACTACTATATTTTACGGTATCTAGAGCAGAAAGACAGCGTACGTTCACTAGTTACCACAGTTATTAGCCTTGGTTGGTGAACGCTGGAGAGGCGCAACCCTCTCAACTGAAGTTGGGCCTTCGGCGTCACTCTGCTGATGAGATTCAACACAGAATAGCAATTTGCGTGCGAGGATCGCCAGAGGCTTCTCAAGATTAAACCGGCCAGGTACACTTCTAGATGTATGGTCCGGACCCAGATCTTGGTTTCACCCACTGATTTAGTCTGTTGAATTCTTCAGTAACCCCACCACAAGTCTTCAGGCAAAAAAATCAAGGGCGTTATTATGTGGTCTGTTTTCTATTATATTTTTATCTATTTATTTATTTATCATTTCTTAGAATAACATTTTAAATTCAGCTATAACACAAAAATCTTTCGCATTTTAAAATAAAATAGCAGGCTTGTGCATTGAACACATATCTCTGTCCAATCCAATTCAATCCAATATAAAAATTCTAAAATTGTCCAATTGGAATCAAATTGAATTCCAATCTAATTTTGAGTTTGCTAATCCAAATTTTCTTTGCAACGTACATTAGATGTCCTTAATTTCACATATGTATATAAGTATAATTCACAATTTCTCAGTATTTGATTATTAAGAGCTGGATTTCGCTAGTAAAACCAGAAAAATACATAAGTTAAAAAAAACGAAAAAAATTCTGAATTATTATTACAGAAAAAATTCATTGGCCTTATTTGTAGAAGTTTTGGACAGCAATGAATCTAAAATACAAGATCTTATAGTCGATCAATACCACACTCAATACCGGAAACCTTTCTGTTAAATCTCCATACTTGTTTGTTTCTAAGTGAAGTTTGAGTTCTAAAGTATGTTTACTTCTTAGAGCCTTGCGGGCACACTACCGTCGGTTAGGGAGAAATGTTTTAACAGAGAGTGTGACAGATTTCTTGAAATCCTGGGAGCAAAGAATTAAATTGTTTTATACAATAGCAGTTTTGTCTAGGTTTAACAAATTTTGAAACTAATCTGAGTGCATATATCCATTTCTTATAACTAGAACATATTGGAAGAAGTCTCATCACTAAAATTACAACATATGCAAAAAACCAAAGAAGAGTCCAATTATTTGTAATTTTTTTAATTCAAACTCGGAAGATGAAGACTGTTTGATTACAAACGATGTATCATGTTGCTCCCTATCTAAATATAAGAGATATATGCAAGGCGCACCGAGATTTCGTTCGGTTGAAACGTTGATCTCCTATCATATTGGAAGAATTCCCCTTACAAAAAAACTTAAATAAGTAGCAAGATCCTATCTAACCGCTCAAGCTTTAGAAACAGCTCCCGATCTAGCGCAGCTGGACTTACGATTCCAGATTGACCCACAGAACGGCACTTTGTCCAACTGAGCGAACTCTTAGTCATAAAAAAATATATTATGGAATGCATTATAGGTAAAAATACTGCAGTTCATGTTTTATATTCATTGTTCTATTGGGCGTTTTCGATGGTATGTTAGTAGGAGACCCATGGGAGTGGGCTCAATTCATTGTGCTGCGACTAGACTATTCCTTCCCTGGTGCTAGTGTAGAAAGATCTTCCAACAAATATTGTGAGATTCTAACTCAAAGACGCATAAACATTGCAGAAGAAAATTTCCCTAAAAACCTATTTATTGCGATTGTGATCAATAATATGTAACTGAATTCACATTACTCTGAGTAAATCACCGTTTTTTGTCTTAGCAGGAAAAATAGAATTTTTCCAGAAAGGAAAACGTAAGCGTAGTTTATTAAGTTTCGCATACAAAATATCCTAGAACTACTGATAATATCCTCAAATTTCACCCATTCGGAATTCTACCTACATTGAGACCATATATATATATATATATATTCGAAAGTTAATTTACAGAGATTCATTTAATTAATTGACATTAATACATAACGTTTCGAGTATATTATATTCATCGCCAGTTAACAATATTTTTGCGGTAATAAAATATACTACACTTTATAATTTAATGATATTGCATACACTAAAGTAATTTAATCTCATTCTTTCCTAAATTACATTGTTTATTCATAATGTTTTCTTTGTTTTGCTGTTTAATTAATAGAGCCTCACAGATTTTAGTGTGTGTTGTTTTTATGGCAATTTCAAATTATTTCTGTTTCAAGGTGTCCGTTGTGATGTTCTTTTATGCGAAATATTGTATTATATATATATATATATATATATATATATATATATATATCATATCATATCATGCAGGAATTTCTGTGCAGGCTCAATTAAGGGACATAAATAGCAATGCAACCAATGAATTTAAGAATATATTTATCATATACTGTCCGATTAGAATACTTTGTATTCTGAACAAATATAATTTTACAAAACGTACTTATTTTTGTGCTCACATGACAAAGAGACAATATCGCAATTAGTTACCATGATATGGCGCATTGCATTCAGAGTATTATGTAGGGAGTACTCGAAAGTTAAACATTATCAGATTTCGAGTTGGCTCGAATAAACTCAAGTTTTGTTGATTGAAAATGAATAGAGCAGATGCAGGGCATGTTTGCTTAATTGAAAATGATAATTTTTATTTTCAAGTCTTTCGTAAAAGTTAGACTAACACTTCATTAGCAAATGTTGCGGTAAACAAACTTCACACTTTATTCAAGTGATATTTTATAGGCTTTCATTCTTTAATTTAATAACATCAACATTGATTTGTAGTTCTCAAGGTCGTCTTAATGACGGCCTTGGTAATGCTATATCCACTTTATTTTTTAGCCAATTACAAAAGTAACTGCTAGAAAATATATTTTTTCGTACTTGGAAAACAGTTGATTAGTTAATGGTGACATTCCAATTATGATATTGATAGAGATAGGCCTATGGGCGTAAACAGGACTAGAGATTCGAAGTCTGACTCGACTGGGATTATAAGAGACTAACCCGATTCAACTCGACTCGACCCGAAGCAAAAATATGCCGATTCGCAGAGCCCTATTATCAGACCCATATCCAAAGCAAATATTTGTGCAGTAGCTATGAGGAATTATGAATAAAACTATATTATTATAAAAAATTTTGGGTTTGAAAATTTTTGCAAAATTATTCCAATGAAAATCCATGCAACTCTAAGACATAAGTTTCTCACTGTAGATCTACAGAAAATAAATATCCATTGAATAGCAATGAGAAGAATGTATGCAAAGTCTGAAATGAAAACCTAATACTTACTTATTCTTTCTTCTCCATCAATGATTACTGAATCTAATGGAGTAAGCTTTGTACTGTCGTATGAGAAAGAAGTATCTGAATCTGAAAAAACTTTTTCAATTTCCATCTAAAATGCACCCAAAATAAACACGTTTTTTCAATATTGACTACAATACTGTATATGATCGATTTTAAAATTTATTCATTTTCCCTTTGCATTTTTTAGATAAGATAAGATAAGATATTCTTTATTCAGATAAATATTGACAATTAATTACTGGTAGTTTATCTGAATAGCGTCGAAAAATATACAATCATACGTAATACATACAAAACAACAAATAACTATACAATAAAGCTACCAGGCTTGGGAAAAATTACTGATGAGAGATTTCAAGTACGGGTTGTTGAGTAATCATAATTGTAAAATTTATATACTAGCCATGATTTACCTGAGATATGCTGTTGTTTAAGGTAAATTTTAATTTGCCTTTTGTAACGCTTAATTTTTCAATGTTTTTTATTTCTTTAGGCAATGAATTCCATGTTCGGATAGCGGTATTAATGAATGATTCTTTAATAATTTTTTTTATTTCTAATACATGTAAAATGTTTTGATCTGGAGTTCTGCTTATGAATGAAACCAGGCATAGAAATCATATTAAAAGGTGGTAAGTTCTTTATGAGTTTAAAAAAGGTTAACATAGTATTTAAAATGGCAAGCTGTCTTGGGAAAAGGATAGATTATGAAATTTGTTCTTTAGTCCTAGAAGAATTTTTCTTTGAAGCATTTAGTGCCAATTAACCGTCGGAACCTTAGCATTATTAAGATTAAGAGTTAAATCTGAAACGACGAGTTATATTTAGCGGGCTGCAAAATACAAAATTCAGATTTACCTTCATTTATGATCAACCTATACATTCTGATATATGTGCACAATTTGTTGCAATTTGATGTTATAGATTCAATTGCCATATGCATGGATTTATTATCATTGAATATGCAGGTATCATCGGCGTATTGAATTAAATTACAATCAGTTGTCGTGTGCATGTCGTTTACATATATACTGAAAAGAAGGGGACCTAGAATTGTTCCTTGAGGAACACCATTGTTAACAGGCAGCCAATTTGAAAAAACATCGCTTATATTTACTCTCTGAAACCTATCTTTCAAATAAATAGTTATCAAATTTCTGCTTTTATTAGAAAAACCCATATAGGATAATTTTCTTATTAGTATGCTTTTTTACATTTTTGTTATCAATCGTTTTTTAATTAAAACTAACTTGTTTATATTTTATCTAATGTCCGTATTTAACCCATAAGTCCCAGAATAAAATGTAAAAATATACTATAGAAGCCGCAGAATATGGTTAATTGACACCATTAGTAATTAAGAAATCCTTCAATATGTAAATGCCTTTCATTTCAATAGTACGTGTATTAGTCTGCATCTCTGTTACAATATTTATGAGCATTAAATGTATAAGTTCCAATATGTATACATTTAAATGGAAGATAAACAGAACACTTATCAGACAGTGGCGCAGCCAGGGGGGCTACGATGCCATGCCCCCTTGGGTTGATCAGCTATATCCTATTTCACCATTTTTTATTCCGTCCTGCTCCTTCGTAAGCACACTCTCTATTCCCGTCCTTCAGTTAAGAATACTTGATGGCGAATTTCAACCTTTCTTCTTTTTTTGGTTGGTTCAAATAAATTTTGAGTTTTGGTTTGTTTCAGTTTGTTTGAAAAAAATAAATAACAGAAAAATAAATGCAGCAGCAATTTTTCTACAAAAAATGGTTTTGTAATGAAATAAAAGTTTAATATTAAACATGCTATAGCTCAAAATACATAATTTTTTCTTAACTTTCTTTTTTACAGGTGTTCCTACATTGTATTTCTTTTCTACCTGTAACTATGTCATAGTAGTTTAGTGTTCTTGTAGAGTGACTAAGATCTCGTGCTTCTTGCGTGAACTAAAATCAGGCTATAGGCCTAGTGTGTCCATGCTTTTTGCTTATAGTCATATTCGCTTTAAGTAATACTTGAAGCAGCGTCACAGCCAAGAGTGAGAGATCACCAAGGATTTATTGTAGTTTATTGAAGCATTCAATAATGGGATAAATCAAATGAATCGATGGATTCTCCAAGAAATAACCTAATACACGTACATTATCAGAATAAAACAAATCTTCATAAACTTCATGTTAACTACGGCTGTTTCTGGTGGTGCCTAAACAAAATATTATGCTTCCACCACCAAATTCACATTTTATATTGAAAGCATAACATTGACGCTATTTTGCACCATTGTTATCTACTGTCACACACCTGATGTTATGATGGCAAACCTAAAGAAATTACAATGATCACAGATTTTACATAAGGTATCTATTTCAAAACCAAATTTGCCCTTAGTGATTATGATTACTGGCTACATCTTGTTTTCTTGAACAATTTCTACTTAGTGCTAACAGAATTATAAAGCAGTAGTAAGCTTTTTCCGAGTTAGACATAGGGTACTCGAATCTACCCGACCTTTTGTCGGTATCGGGCCGGGTTAGAGCATAAAAATTTGAATTTCGTGCATGTCTGATACACTCAGAGAGCAGGCTACATCAGGTAATTGCTGGTTATGATAATATAGAGAAAATGCCGCATTTTTTGCAATTCATGAGTATTTTGGTTTCTTTGAGTCGGCTGAGGTCGGGTAAATGAATTGAGAGTCGGATACAGCTCTTTTATTGAATGCCCATCACTGTCATCGTTTTTATCTCAAAACGAGCTTTTATGTGTTATGTATTAGTTTATATAAATACACAAAGCAAGTTAATTTACTATGATTTATTGAACTAGAAAATTCTATTTGTAGCTCCCTGCTTTTGCTTCTGTTCATATTCTCTTTAAATTATATATATATATCAAGAGCGATCTATATAAAAGGCCATCCAGCCGAAACAAATGAAATAAACTTGAGGGCTGATTGGAGAGAATACAATTAGAAATTCCCTTCATGGTCGCTAAGGGCGCAAATCACGGGGCACTTGTGACTACTAATTGACTATAATATATTGTATTATATTTAAATGTTGGCATTAATTTTACCTGTTGCAAAATTTCAAGTTCTGAGGAACTTTCAGCAAAATTTAAATTGTCAATCAGTAATTAGCAAAAGCATTTGGTAATTATTATGCATAAAATATTTATATTTAACTAGTTCAAATGATTGCTCTGCCATATAGAGTACTGTATATTGTCAAATTTTGCTGTAATTATTTTAAAATGCTTGTCCTTTTAAACAGCGTAAATTTGCAATCATTCAAGGGCGATTTAATTTCTGTGTGTATTTGAAAGAATTTTTTAGAATTTTGCAAGAAAGATCTCATCATTTGGGAAGAGTTTCATGAGAAATTGGAAAAATTATACAGTGATATTGCTTTCTCGTCTGCATATGATTATTATATATTAAATTCACCTAAAAATGGAAGGATTTATAATTCGAAAGATTTAATTCTAGCTTTTTCATGGTACAGCTGTAGCCGTTCTTTATATGAAAAATTGCGAAAAAAACTCGTATTACCATCAGTTTCTCTTTTGCAAGCAATTACTAGTGTAGGAAAAAGAACCAAGGACAGTGAGTTTTATAAACGGTTATTTTCTGATCATTGCACAAAAAAACAAACTGCTGTTTGGTTGATCATTGATGAAATTCACATACGCCCTCTTCTTTCATTTCGAGGTGGAGAGATATATGGAAGAGCTTTGAATGATTCATCAAAGTTAGCCCATACTTTATTGGGTATAATGGTGAAGTGTATGTTTGGGGTGCTCGATTTCTCGGTAAATTAATACCATGCAGTAATTTGGATTCGGCATTTTTGTTGGAACAGGTGAAAAATGTTATCCATTCATTAGAAGAATGTGGTGGCACAGTTGTTGGTATTACAAATGACAATTTCAAAGTCAATCGAAAATTTTTTGACTCTTTTGAAAAAGTTTCAAGCAATTGTCCCTGGTACGTTCATTCTCCTATTTCTCATCGTAAATTGTGGCTTTTGTTTGACCCAGTTCATATTGCAAAGTCAATTAGGAATAATTTTTTAAGTGAGCAACACCAGGAATTGCAGTTTTTTTTGCAAGGTGATTCTTCAAATATCAAAATTGCGAAATGGTCACACTTAAACAAACTCTATGAACGTGAAAGAAACGCAAATATTACACTGTCAAAACTAACAGCCTCTTCAGTCAATCCAAGCAATATAGAAAAACAAAATGTTAAACTGTTTCTTAATGTCTTCTGTGAAGAGACAGTCGCTGCTCTTAAAAGTTCCAGCACTTCTTCACATCAATCTGAAATAACTGCTTCGTTAATTTCAATAATTTTAAAATGTTGGAAGATTACTAACATAAGTTCTGTTGGTACAGATATTAGATTTAGAGATTGTGATAGAAAAGCATTTACTTCCGTCACTGATCAACGTTTCGAGTTTCTCTCATATCTTGCAAATATTGCTTCATTCATGGATTGTGTAAGCAATTGTAATCGAGTTCGCTCCCTAACTCATGAAACAAGTTCAGCTTTAAAGTGGAGTTGTTTGTGCTTAATTGATCTTACTAAATTTCTGTTAACTACAGAAGAATTTTACAAACATGACTTTATTACTGGCTTTTTTACGCAAGATGATATTGAAGCGCATTTCGGACATTTTAGGCAAGCTGGTGGTTCATGCTATTCAATTTCACACGAGAAAATTAATCAAACTCTTCAAATAGATAGGTGCATGCAACTTTTCAATGTAGGAATGGATTTATCTAGTGGGGAATCTGGGCATAGCTGTCAATTTTGTAGCCGAGGTTTGACTAGTTCTGAAGAATTGGGGTTAGAATTTTTGACAGAAACTGTTGACGATATAAATGAAGACGAAAAAATGGGTTTATTTTATGTGGCTGGCTACATTGCTAAAAAATTTCCTGCTTTTGCAGATGCTTGTAACAATGAAGATTGTTCGAATTCACCAAAGAACTGAATAGAGGAGGACTAGCCTTCCCTAATGATGCATTGTTTTAATTTGTAATGCTAAGTTTTTGTTTCTTTAAGGATTTCTTGGAAATTGAAATTTCTTGCCGAAAAACTTTCATTTCTATATTAAGTAGAACTTCCCAAATAGCGGTAATCGATCACAATGCTTCTAAAAAGATGTTCTCTACTTTAGCAAATATATTATTTAAAAGATTTTGTAAAAAGTCATATGATGTTGGTAAATATAAACGTGTACAGTACCATAAATTTGAAAAATGATTGTGTTTAGAAGAGTCATAATGTTTTTTTTGTTTTTCAATTCACTTATTTGTATATATTTATAAATCTTTTTTCATATAAGAGGTATTTGAAATTTCGTTTATATAAATACAATCAGCCCTCAAGTTTTCAGGTATATTTTCGGCTGGATGGCCTTATATAGATCGCTCTTGGCTCAAAGCAACAAAACAGCAGCTATGGATGACAACACGAAACTTGATAAGAAGAGAGGAAGCCGAAAATAAAGAAATCATTAAAAAGATCAAGAAAACTAAAGCTAAAGAAATCATTGAACAAGAAACACGGAAATATATGGCTGATTACCCAAAGTGTGCTTACACAAAAATGATGAAAACATCAGAAACGATGATCAGAGAGTGGAAGAGATGCCCCATAGAAGTAAGAGAGATAATCAATATGATAAAGTTAGGAAAAAACAACCCAGATGACGTAACAAAACAAGAGCTAAGAGACAACATAAGCGCATTCTATGGTGAAGCATTGATCTCTAAATCATTACATTCTACGTATGGATTCTTCTACCCAAATACAATGATCCACTCAGATCTAGCACACCCTAGTAGAATAGACGCTATAATGACGCTAATGGTAGCAATAAAATAAAATAATAAAATAATAAAAACACTATGACAAATTCAAAAAAATCTCAATGAACAATGCACCATACCCTATTCTCTAAAAGATCCACAATTCATTCACCACGAAAAGATAGTAACCACTGAAAAGAAAGTTATAATGAAACTCACTAAACAAGAGGAATACCAACACGCACTGGGAGATGCCTGAAGCAGCAAATCTAATCAGTAGAGCAGACAAAATGGTACACGGGGAATGAGCAGTCATCATTAATTAGCTACACTAGTGGGGAGGGGGAGTGGCATAATCAGTAAGAAAAAAGAGAAAAAGAAGAAACAAAGAGCAATAATAAACTGTGATTTATTTATTAATTCTCTTTTTTGTAAACTAACCAGTTATCCCTTTTTGATTAAGTGTAGAATAAATTTTAGTGCAGTTGCAATGAACCGTTTATCAGCAAGTCATTTTGCCACAAAGCAATAAGATGAAATCGCAATAGCTAATTAATAGTGCCTAAAAGTGACATTGCGTAATTAGCAGATGAGGCAAACGTAAACATCAAAAAACAGGTACTTACTAGATGTTTAACTGTGTGTGCAATTTCTAATATAAATATCATGTATACCTAACCATTTCAGTTGATGATGAATTAATTTCCACCGGATTTATCTAGTATCTTATATTCAGGTTTGATTATTAATGCAAATGGAAAGCTAAATCGTTGGAGCACATGAGTAGTTCTCGAGTGGTCCCCAATTTCAGTTAAGGGACATTTGGAGCTGCCACACACTCAGCTATTCATCCTGTGGTGCGGCTGTTAGCTCAGAATGAAAAGTGTGATCTTAGGTTATGTGTAGGCTTAGGGGTTTTTTAACATTTAGCTTTCCTACCAATCGACTCCTATGAATACCAAATCATCAAGAAGTAGCTGGAAAGCTAACCTTAGGCTAACCAACTGTTTGAGATCTAAATTCTTATGGTATTATAATAAACCTTAATATACATACGAGGTGCCTATGAACCCCGGCATTTATTACATGTGTAAAGTGATTAGTAACTTAATAACCCTTTGTACCAACTTATCCATTGGACTAAAAAATGTTCTGTTTCTTTTGGCGGCATTGATTGTTCACATGTACTCAGTAGAATTGTTATGTATTTATTTAAATGTAAGGTTATTTATATGTAGGGATTATAACAAGCTAAAGCAATCTGGTTGCGCACTTCCTATTTCTAGGCTAGAAATACTCCAATTTTGTTGGAAAATTGGATACAATTTCACGCATTTACCCACTATCACTATTACTACTTTTGGCTAAACACAATGAAATAAAATTTATGAAAAATCCTGCTGGGCCTTGACAAGCACCAGAAATTGAATATTTGCAATTTTGTAGTCAGTACAAGATGGTGAAGTTTTCACAATTGTTTTGAATTTTTTAACTTTTAACTAACTGTAGTACTAAATTATGCACTTAGCATTATATACTGTATTGGATGTCCTTTAAACATATTTCTATATCTGCCACTGAATTGTGGCCTTTTCAGTGAATTCTACTTTAAATCAGCAGGCCGCATATATGGGATTGGTTTAACTCAATTTATCATAGATGGGCTATGTAACCTTTTTAATTTTGGCTTCAAGCGAATAGTTTAAAAGTTTTAGCGCTGTCTTAGATTATCCAACATTATTTGCTATGCGCATTAAACCACTTCACTTAGGCTTAACGGTTTGGTATATTTAAACATGGATGTCGCAATAACTATATCCATGGTTTATAAAACTCTCATCAAAAATTTTATAGGTGTTTATTTATGGTAAAGGTTCTTTACAGAGTATTTTTCATTTTAATTTTGTTTTACTATGCATTTCAAATGAGAAATAATTTATACAGTTAGATGATTACATTTACAAAGACGGTGTTTGAATTTGTCCATATGAAATACATAAGTTTCAGCAAAATTAAATTTACATTAGGAAAATACATTGTACTCTCTATCTATAAATATAGTACCTATTAAAATAGATGTAAAAATTTGGAAATATTTTTCAATTGACTGAGGATAGTATATACTCTTGGCAAGACGAGCTTCATACTATAGACGATAAAGCCATAGACAGATAGTGGAAAGAAAGCAAGAATGTCTATTTTATTTCAAAATTTAACATTATTTTATATATATATATATATATATA
>CABFPE010000216.1:1153061-1163922 GCA_900660155.1 Hofstenia miamia | reverse complement strand
TTAAAAAAATTTAAAAAAAAAAACTTTAAAGCTTTCCTAAATTCAAAAATTCCCCAAACAATATATGTATCATAAGGGGTACAATAGCAGAAATATACAAGAACAACCTTAGGGTGACCCTAAATTTAAACATTTATATAAGCAATATTTCTTGGAGCACTATGTTTTAAATATAATAATATGATGGGCCCAGGCTGAGCGTGGACCTGAATATTACCAATTGCTTAATTTATAAGAAGAATTATATTCAAAACCAATTTTGTGATTAATTGAGAATTATACAAGGCCAACTTTACAACAAATCCAAGCAGCAATTTTTTAGTCATTTACCTCGAATGACCCTTTAGTGGCATTCCGTCTAATACACTTGTCAAAGTAAATGACTAAAACTGACGTCATTTGGAAACGGAGTTGATGTATCAATGTAGTTGGAAAATGACGAAGTCATTGCTAGTGGCGTGGATATGGGAAATTCGAAAAATTTGGTGCCATAATTGTCTCATTTTTTTCAAAATTTAACATGTCACACATGTGCGCAATTGTATTACGATTTTGCAAAATTTCAATGAATGTGCCCAGAGCAATAGGCTTTGGGTTATTGGCAAAAATGCAATTTTTTGACTTTTTCAATTGAGGGTCCCTAGTATGATCAAATTTTAAAATTTTTAGTAATTTATGTATTCACACTTTAGGTAAGACCAAACTGCACATTTCACTTCTTAATAAAAATGTTGTATAATGAAAATTGGTTCCACAATTATTATTTAAATTCAAAAATACGTTTTCTAATAAAAGCCTCTTTTCACAAAAAGTGCTCTACAAGCATAGATTACTGTTGAATATGCATGGGGAAAAATACGGGTCTGCTAACTTTTTCATATTTGTGTATTAGAATTGTCAACGTGCCAATATTTACAATAATACAGTTTTGTCAGGCTGGCTGATAAGGTCATTTAAAGTTTGCGCAATTTTCGCACATTTTTGACAATAAATTCTTATAAATTGTTGGGAATTTGATGATATTTTCAATATATGCTCATTATTAATTGAAATCAAAATAAAAAATGTAAAATTAATGAAATATATATTTTGGCCGAAGCCAAATTTAAAAAGCCTAAATTGAAAAACCTAATATGACATTTGCTACAAGTTAATGTAGGCTTAGCACGTCATATATAATAAAAATTTACATGTTTTCTGAAAATATTTTGAAATATAAAAAATTTCTGCAGAAAGGTTTTCTCAAGAAATAGCCTCAAATAAAAGCCTAAAATACCATATTTTGGCCTTTATCTCGGCCAATTATTAACAGATTTCAATGAAAATTGATATTTGGACTTTACATATTTTAATAAGCAACACTGCTTTTGATATTGAGTGTGGTCTACAGTAGTTTGTCCAAAAAGCCTATTTTTTAAGGCTTTAATAGGCCTCCTCACAGGATTGCAGTGATATAACACAATATTATATATTGAAGAATGAGCCTTTCTTTGTAATATATAAAAGTTTTAGAAAATTCATATGTTCTATTTTCGAGAAAATTTAGCCCAAATTGGGCAAGTTGCAAATAACTGCTAATTTTACTAATTTCTGTACACTTGTCAAAGAAACATACGTTTTATTCTGAAATTCAAATATCCCACTATCTAAAGTAAGCCACAACTGTTTGAAATTACACATTTATCAAAGAAATTACATTTTATGTAGAAATCCAGAAGTCTGGATATGCAAAAGCAGTGAACTGTTGTTCGAAAATTATACATTTCTCAAAGAAATATGTTTTATATTGAATTATGTCAAACAGAGTATGCAAGCAAAGAACAAAATTTCAGCTCTCCTAAATTCAAACGTTTCTTTAAGCAATATGTGCTTTCTGCTTAACAATTAAGAAGAAATATACAAGAAATACCTTAAGGCGTTCCTAAGTTCAAATATTTCTTTAAGCAATATATGATTTCTACTTAAAAATTAAGAAGAAACATACAAGGAAAATCTTATTTTGATCGCAAATCAAAACATTTCTCTAAACAATATATGTTTTCTACTTAACCATTTTTAAGGCATATACAAGAACAGATTTCCGGCGATCCTAAATTTAAATACATTGCTGAAAATACACAACAATACATGTTGTTTGCTATAAAATTAATTAGACATATATATTATCGACTTTATGTTTATAAAGTTTAAATTTCAATAGCAAATGCAAATAAAACATTTAAACCTGATTTATGAGAGCTGTGCACAGAACAATCTGGAAATATAGTAGTACTGATTAGTTTTATTTAACAATATTTAATTACCAATAAGATAATCATTTGACATAAACTTCTGCTTGCCAATATATAGTCATAGAATAAACTATTGTCTATCACATTGTAGCTAACTGCAGCATATTCAAAATCAAAATAAATCATTTCATTGGAAGCATTAGTTAAAAAGTTCTGCAGTAGATAGACATAAATACCTCCAATTTTTTGAAGTTACGAAATCCATTAACAAATTTTCACATAATTCAAAAATCTAAAATTTGAACATCAATAATATGAAAAAACTAAATCACTAGTACTCAAACTAGAAGGTGCAAATCATAGCTCACACAAATGAGAATGATGTGTATGTAAGTATTATGTGAGTACTAACACAGGATAGAAGCTCGGCCAGAAGTGACTCTTTAGTCTTAATGTGTACATTTGAAAACTTTTTGGGTGTCATCTGGCGTGACTATGATGTTCTTGTGTACCATCTATCCACATAATTTACTACACAGAGAAAAAACTATCATTTATAAATATTAAATTTTTTTACTAAGAAAATATAGAATGCACTATTAAAATACTGTTCTTAATGTTATTCATATAAAAAACTTCATATACAGTTCAGTGAACATTGTTGGATGGGAATGGTGTAGGAAATATACATAATGTGTATTTGCACATTGTGAATTTCACACCATGGTATCTGAATTAATGGTTAATAACCAATATATTATTAAAAATGAGATGATATTCACAATGAAAAACACATGTCAAACATTTATTTATAAAAAGCTAAACTTAGTTGGAGTGTTTACTATATGTTTTAACACAATTGACAATTTTTTCATTTTACATAGCATTTTTTCTTTCTATGCCCTCCAATTTACAAAGTGTTTCTAAACTTATGTATTTTTACCTTGTATGGCATTCCAATTTATATAATATTCATAAGCTTCTACAAATTTTTGTTTCTTTGAATGTCATCTCAACATATTTTAATTTGTTGGTTCTATTTAAAAGTGTTAATACAACAGTCAATGTTTTTTTCCTTCATGAAATTGAATTTAGATTTTGCAATGTTTTAAGTTTAATTATTTTTAGTATTCATTTTCTTCATGATGCTTTCAGATTGATTAATGATTGAAAATAACACCCTTTAAAAATTGATTTTTATCATCTCTGGTACAAATTTTGTTAGCAAAGATATTATGCTTGTATAAACTTCTTAAAATTTTATCATAATTCATAATCAAATGAAACAAGGTTACTGATATTCACTTTTTGAGATGTAAAATGGCTTACCATGTTAAAGAAATCCAAACAATCCTGATTCATTTGTTGTAAATACTGAATAATATGTTAAAATGAAAATGATTTTCATCATAGTTATTGAACAAAATAAAAATTTTATGAAATTATTAGTATAGACATTCAAAAACCAGAAAGAAAAAAGCAAAGAGACTATATTTAACTTTTTTGTTGTATATTGAGATATTATTTCTATATTTCAAGGATTTTATAGTCTTGTTTTCTTGGGTTTTTGTAATATGTGATTGTGTTTGTACACATTATTCATGTGTTTTGCATGTTATAGATTTGTTTTTAAATGATTCTGCAATTTTTTATTATACTTGTACAAATATTTACATGCATCTAGCATATGTTGGCTTTCTTTTTTTGTATCTTTGGAATTTGCAATTATGTTTGTTCACATTTTTACTTGTTTTTTGAATGACATGATTTTGTTTTTATGCATTTGTATTTAATGTCCTACATAAATACACATTGTAAATCATTCTGCAAAATACATTGTGTAGACTTTGCTATTTACTGAAAATATTCCACAATATATAGAATAAATTCAATAAATGTGGAAAATCCTTCTAACAAGAAAGCTTATAAATGACATTTCTGTTTGAGCACATTTACAAATTCTACTGAGAAGCATATTCATGCTAATGAAGATAAATAAACATACAGAATACTTTAACACAAAGCTTTAAAATGAAATTTATGCAAGGTTTCAATTACAAACTCTACAGAGAAACATTTATATATTAATATAAATCAATATCAATAATATAAATAGTTTTACACAAAAGTTTATAAATGAAATTTTTGCATGAGTACTATTACAAATATTACAAAGAAATATTAATGAAATTGAAAAAATATGGAAATTCTATAACACAAAAGCTTGTAAATAAATTTATATATGAACACAACTACAAACTCTATAGTGAAGCATTTTTAAATTACTGAAAGTCAATAAACATGGTAAATATAATATTGCAAATGCCTATAAATGAACTTTATGCATGAAAGCAATTACAAACTCTACAGATAAATTTTTATGGTAATGAAAATCAATAAACATGGAAAATAGTTTAATACAAAAGCTTGTAAATAAAATTTATGTATGAACACAATTACAAATTCTACAAAGAAGCATTTTTATATTAACGAAAATTAATAAATGTGGTAAATACTTATAAATAAAACTTATGTATAACACAAATAAAAACTCTATTAAAAAATGAATGTTAATGAAAATCAATAAACATGATAAATACATTAACACAAAATCTTATTTAACATTGCATTGTCATTTAGTTTAAGTTCCCTATTCTTTTTTCCTTCAACTTTTTTCACTTCATTTATTTCCTCTTTTAAGTTTATGGTATTTAAATTTATTGCAAATTAGTTTTTTTCTAAAAATAATTTCTAAGAATAAATTCACATGAGAGTGATTGCAATTTTGTGTTGATTACAATTACATTTTGTAAAAAATTTATTCATCAATTTTGTTTTTTGTATCCATGTAATAACCAGATGCATTTACTAGTCTGATCAATAGCAGTTTTAAATTTTTGGGTGTACATCCTAGTTTAGTAATGCATTCTTCTAAGTAAATAGAAGCCTTGAATTCTTTGTCATATAATTTTTCCAATTAGTTTGTCTGTACTAGTGGCATTCAGGTTTTATCTTTTGAATTGATTTTTTCTCTTGTTTGATTTATTTAATCTTTTGCATGCATTTACTTTGCAAATGGCCTTTTTGTTACACTTTTTGCATCCTAGCCTTTTCTGCTTGATCTTATTATTTTAACTGATTATTAATTTTACAATTACCATTGGCTCTTTTCTATTTGCACTTCCATCATTGTTCTGTTTCTACCTAACCATTCCTTGCTTTTTCAGTTGTGTTACTTGTTGCTGAGGTCTTAGCTGATTTTTGTAAATTGCTTATTTTAAAAAAGTTAGCTGATTTGGCAATTTTGGAATAATTGTTCAAAAAGCATCTGTATATTATTAAATTGTGGATCAAGTCATTGATGGTATTTGTTAGGTTACACTCAATCCCAAATATCATTTACATCTTTTCAAGCAATCCTTGGCAAATGTGTGAGAAAAGATCATATTTTGTGTAATTACTACCATCACAAGTGCTTTGTTTCAATAAGCAGTGTATTTGTGAAATGTATGTATACTCATTTCATTAGTATCATTGAATTGTACATTATGTAGACCTTGTTTGCATTGCTTCAGTACTAGCTCAGAGGAGTAATGTTGTTTGAAATTTCCTATTAAATATTTATGTGACATTTTTGTTTCCTTGTCCAGCAGCAAGTAAGGTTGTGTATTACCTTTTAGGTATTATGGAAATCTGACCTTTGTTTTATTGATATGTGTGTGTGTGTTGTTCCAGCATTGTCAATTTGAACATGGTAAACCATTCATTGAATGTTGTTGAATGAAATTTCACTTTTCCACTGAATTTTTATCAATTCATCTAGGAGGGAACAGCTTGTTCTAAACCTTGGTTATTTAACTTTGATCCTTTAAATATTTGTTTTTCTGGTAGTTGGATATTTAATAACTTGGTATGAAACTTAGTTTTGATGATTTTTTCTACCTGTTCTAATGAATTTGTATTACTGTTTCTAAAAATTATTTCTTGTAAGCTGGAATTTTTCAATGATGAGGATGGTATTGAACTTATTGACCTGTTGCTCTTACTTCTTAAATGCTCTCTATTCCTGATTGCTTCTTTGTACAACCTATTGTATCCTTTTTGTTTGCATCTCATGTATTGAAGTTTATTGGTTTTAAATCTTCTGTTGTAGATACCATGTAACACTTTCTCTAGCTGTATTTGCTTATTTTGAGTAATTCCTGTTGCAGGTTTATCTTATGCAGATAATTAGCTCATACAATTTTTTTAACTTAAATTCTTTTTTGCAGTTGTTGTTGGTTAGGCCTATCTTTCTTAAAGTTTCTCTTACAGAATTATACCTTATGATATTTTATTAACAAATCATCAAAATAATTCTTTTCTACTTATGAGTTTTAGTCCAAGAACGTAGTTACCATGGGTGAGGGGTAGCACATGTACAACATGTCAGATAAAGAAACAAATTTGACAAAGTAGCATAAAGTTTAGAGTTTACATTTTAACACATGGGATCCATATTAAGTACAAGCCTTTACCTTTCAGTGTGATGTTTCTAATCTTAGAATTTACTACATTATAAATTTAATGTAGTATTGAGTTTGTAATGTGTTTTTGTTTTGTTTATGTAATAGCTATTACTTAAAAAAATTGGTTTGCTTAGCAATTACAAAACATAGGTTAAAAGTAAGATTTTTATTTATTCTTTTAACTAGACTCAGTGGCTACTTAATGTATACTTAATTTTTTTTGGATAAGAATTCACTTAGCACTTCATATATAAAATGCTTTAGATAACTATTTTGATCACTCCAAAATGAATGTCAGAGAAGCTAGCAATCAAACTTTATACAACTTCAATTATATATTTCAGTTTAGCAGTTCAGAATGTATAAGAGTTTCAAAAGATAACAAATATACTTTTTTAATTATATTATGATTTATTCTTGTTATTTACTATTCACAACCAGGCACCCAATTAGGGATGGTTATCTTTACATTTAGTTAAAGTAGCAGAACTGTACAGTATCAAACAAGATTTTCAGAGCTAAATTAACAAGTCTGCTAAAAATTAAGATGAATCATTTAGCTAGCCTTTCATGTAAAACATCCTATGCATAAAAAATTTGCTTAAAGTAACTACTGAAAGCTGACTTGGACACTGGGAACAAGGTTTCCTGCTGATCCCATTAGTCTAAGAAGATTTGGGCTTGCATTAATTAAACTCTGTCCCAGTTAATAATCAAACCAATTTTTTAGGAAAATGAGGTAGTATGATATAAACATGAGTACAATTTCAAGTTTTGATTTTCATTTTTTTATGATATGCACAAGATCCTAAACTATCTAATTTGAGCTAAAACCATGGTATTTATGCTATAATAAAGCCCCAATTATTGATAAAAAACTTTACTTATGGGACAGAGTTTAAATGAAAACAAGTAGGAGGAGTGATTTGGTGCATACTTTGAATTGTGATCAAGAGGTCTATGTATTTTGAAAGACATTTTTCATAATGTGAAAAGATTTTATTTGGAAATTCTTAATAACTCATCTAAAGATGAGCTACAACAGTGTAAGGTTTATAATCCTTGGGAAATCACAATTGTGAAATGTGTTATATTAGACTTTGTGTGCTACTACTAAAGTAATCATTTTAAAGAATACATTATTATTTATTATTAAGAGGACCAACTTTATGCTACAAAATTTTATCAGATATTGCTAAATATTTCCTAAAGCATTTTAAGACACAAAAAATGTTGGTCATTGGTGGGCTTGAACCCAGTACCTCTCTGGCACCCTAACCACTGCACCAATTGAACAAATATTAATTAATATTAATAATATAATATGGCACTACTATATGTCATTTATGCATTTTTAGAAAGCACAGCTTTCTTTTAGGCTCAGGCATAAAGGTAGAATGTTAAATTTCAGTTTCAGGTCTTGGAGGTTGCTCATTATATTTAAAAATGAATTTGGTTGCTTCACACCTATTGCCAGTTTTGCTGCATACACGCCCCCTCTGCAGTTTTGTGAACAAAAAATTTCAACAAAATTTTAAGGCTCCAAGTCTCAGCCAACATTTTGCCAAATTTTATTCTTTCTAGCTGAATATGCACACTCATATTTATAATGTTTACATAAATTTCAGCCCATTACAATAAAATTTAAGGTGAAAATTTTTAGCCTAAAAATGAGGACTTTTTCCCCCTCTAAAATGGCCAATATTGAACCCAGATATTTGACATTTTCAACAACTTCATTATTGTGGAGAAAAGCCTTACTGCCAAAAAATCAGACATTTCAGTCTTTTATTGGCTGAGTACTCAGATAGCCATTTTTTAACCTGTAGGGAGGAACATAATAATGCTTCATAAACAAACCTTAACAAGATATAGCAAAACTGGATTATAACTTGTAACAGTACTCAAAGTTTCTACAAAATAATCAACTAAGTGTATGCACTACAATTTTAATAATATTCAGGAATGTGCATAACAAGAATAATAGGAATATGTTTTATCAAATTAAATTCTTGCTTGACAATAGCATACATATTGGTCTTCAGATGTGCAAATGTTCTGTGCCAAAAAATTAAATATTTAGAAATTGCCCAAATAAGAACAATCTTTGTAGACATAAATGTGAAAATTGCAGCATGTCATACCCTGAGAAATGTAATCATTCTACTTTTTCAAAAGATTGTCCTATTTATTTGTCCAGCATTAAGGTCATAATGCAGAAAACTGATTATTGATTAACACAATTAGAAAACATACATCTTCACGATCCATGCCTAATTAACTCAAATATAGACCATTGTGCAACGCCTTTCATATCAAGTGAGGCATGTTAAAGGGCCAATATAATCGCATAGTTATGGTAGGTTCTAATATTAATCAGCCTTGATATCAAGAATGCTTTTGACAATGTATAAATCACTGCATTTTATTTGAAAAGTAAAACAATATAACACAATTAAATATCCTCTTGGATATTGAAAAGATCAATAAAGGTGTTCCTCAATGTTCCATTTGTGGCCCACTTCTGTTCAATATATGTATTGATTCTTTAATTGTGAATCCTTAAATATTACAAATGGTTCTATTATTAAATATGCTGATGATACATTGATTTGCCTTCCAACTCTTAAAAATTTAGACTGAGCACATTCAATTATTAATATCATTAAATCTTGGTATGAAGAAAACAAATATGAAGTTAATTATAAAAAATTTGCTGGAAATAATTATACCATTGAAAAGAAAATTTGTTGATAATATATCTAAAATTGATTACTATTCCTCAGTAACAACAATAAAATATTTTGGATTTACCATAAATAACAAGCTTTTATTTAAAAAACATATTGCTCAAGATTATAAAAGATCAATGAGAAATTTCTATATAATATTAAAAGTAAAAAAATTTTTAAATGCAAGATGAAACTGAAATTTTATTTTAATTCCTTAGTTAATTCTATTATAATTTATGGCATACAAGTATATGAAGTGAATCAGAAACATCTTTATCTAAGCTTAACAACATATACAAGAAAGTGTTTAAATGTAAACATATTACTAAAGAATTCAAATATTTTTAACATCATTAATGCAAAAGACAAAGCATTACATCAGCATATTGAAGACTCTCAAAAACATCCACTAAAACAATTCATTAGCAAAAGAACTGAACATGCTACATCAAAATTAAGAAAAAACAATTCAACCAAAACAATTCTCATCAAAAACCATCTTCCATGATTGACATTTCTCCTGTTATTAATTACTTGTATTTTTTAGTTATATAGTTTATAGAAGTATAATTTACTGTAATGTAAGCTTAAAATAAAATTTATTATTATTATTATTTCTTTCTTTACATAGCTTCATGCTGGTATTCCTCTTAGCTCAGGGAACTCACCAGTTCCCAGGGAGTCTGAGAGCTTTCCTCAGGACTCTAGCTGTTCCTTACAATGCTGCCTTCTGTGCTACCACTCCTCCCCACTTTGGTACTCCCAACTTCTCCAAGTATCTCTTATGCTTCTTACTCACTGTTCCTAGTGCACCTACTACTACCAGGACAACTTCGACCTTCTTTAACTTCCACAGCCTTTCTATTTCCTCTGCTAACTCTCTGTACTTGTCTATCTTCTCTTTCTCCTTGCTTTTTACATTTCTGTCCTTTGGTACTGCTATGTCTATCACTGATCCTAATCTTTTCTCTTTGTCTACTACTACTATGTCTGGCCTCCATGCTTCTATCACCTTGCTTGTCTGTATGTTGAAGTCCCACAGTATCTTAACCTTCTCATTTTCTATGGCTCTCTGTGGCTTGTTCTCATACCACTTGTCTCCTGCTTCTAACCCGTGCTTCCTGCTCAAGCTCCAGTGTACCATTCTTCCCACCTTGTCATGCCTGAACTTATACTCATTCTGTGCCAACTTCTCACACCCTGCTATCAGATGATCTACTGTCTCNACACTTAGCAGTCCTTTCCCTCCTTTATGCTTTGCCATGTACAACCTATCCACATCTCCATTTAAGTTGAAAGCCCTCTCTGCTGCTAGTACCTTCATTGTCTCTCTGTCTAGCTCCCTAAGTTCATTCTTGTTCCCTCTAACTATTCCTGTCGAATATCTCAA
>CABFPE010000216.1:1139116-1153055 GCA_900660155.1 Hofstenia miamia | reverse complement strand
TGTGCTGCCATTATCAGTGCTTCTGTTTCTCTCTTCAGTCCTGCCTTCTTTAACCACTTGTTGCTCTCTGCTCTGTCACACTTTTCTGTGTTCCTCAAGTATTGTCCATGCATTGGCTTCTGCCTATACCTTGTTTGTCTCTCTGATTCCATTCTACTCTGGTATACCTTCTTTCCTTCACTCTCAGTTCTTATCTTCCTTAACTCCTTAGTGACCTCCAGTATTGACCCTCTAGGTTGGGCTTCTACATACTCCTTTAGCCCTAGTGCTTCTGCTTCTACAGTTTCCTCCACACTTAGCAGNCTTGTCTGCACTCCTTCTGCATCTGCTCACTCTCTATCTCTGGTCCCACACTTCCCCATATATTCTCCCAGAACCTTACTGCATCCTCGCCTGCTCTAGCTGTAGCCTTTTCTCCTGCATCTAGTTCTTTGTAGAATTGTCCTTCTTGGGCCTCAAACTTCATGTTGTCTTTTGCTTGCTTTGCTCTTGCCCTATACTTTCTTAGTTTTTCAGCTTCTGCAACTAATCTCTGCTTTAGCTCTTCTCTTGCAGTTTCTATTGTCTTCCCTTTACCTACCCTGCACCTGTCCTGCACCGCCTTACTTGTCCTGATCTTCCCTATTTGCTGCCTAATCTTTGCCACTNGCCCATGTATTAATTGCTTTTATACTATTCTGCCCATTCAATGCTGACTTCTGTAGTACCTTCCTTACTCTCCTCTTGTATTCTTTCCTTAGCCTCATCTTCAATTCCTCGTGATCTGTTCTGTCTTTCTCTATCACAACTAAGTAATTGTATCCCTTTTTGACTTTTTCAATCCTATCTTACTGCTCGTCCTCAAACCATCTCCATCTCTAGACTTTCCTCCAGTCATTGTCACACATTTCCCTAATCCAAATTCCAACCCTGAATCTCTGCTTGCCTTCTCCAATGTCTCCACTTGCTTCTGCAACATCTTCCTTGAACTAGCGTACATCTTCAGGTCATCCATGTACCACAGGTGACTCACTGCTCTACCATTCTTCTCCATCTTATACCCTATGCCTGCCTCCTTAAACTTTTCTGTGATAGGTATTAAGCTAACTACAAACAGTAGTGGCGCTAAGCTGTCTCCCTGGAATATACCCCGTCTAAACCTCAACCTATGCCCATCTATCTCAGTCTGCCACTTTCCCATCTCTCTCTCTAGAAACTCAACCCATTTCTGCGAAACTCCATTAGCCTCTAACGTCTTCAATACCCACTTGTGTGATATGCTGTCATATGCCTTCCTGTAGTCTATCCATGCCATTGCCAAGTTTGTCTTCCTTCTTCTACAATTCTCCACCACTGCCTGGTCTGTCAACAACTGATCTTTGCATCCTCTCGTCTTTGTCCTACATCCCTTCTGCTTCTCTGGTATCAACCTATTCTGTTCTAAGTAACATGCCAGCCTACTTGAAATCACTGAAGTTAGCAATTTCCACGTTGTTGGCAGACATGTTATTGGCCTGAAGTTGCTTGCCTCACTACCTTTCTTTGGGTCCTTCTGTATCAGAAATGTCCTTCCCACTACCATCCACTCTGGACACCCACTCACCACACACTCCTCTAATGCCACTGCTAGTCTCTCATGCACACTTGTGAACTTCTTCAGCCAATACCCATGTACCTCATCTCTGCCTGGCGCCTTCCAGTTCTTCATCTTCTTTAGAGCCTCCTTCAGCCTTACAGTTGTGATTACTTCTTCTTCTTGCCTGGCTTCTTTCTGCATCTGTACATTCTCTATCTCTGGTCCCGCACTTCCCCATATATTCTCCCAGAACCTTACTGCATCTTCGCCTGCTCTAGCTGTAGCCTTTTCTCCTGCATCTAGTTCTTTGTAGAATCTTCCTTCTTGAGTCTCAAACTTCATATTGTCTCTTGCCTGCTTCGCTCTTGCCCTATACTTTCTTAGTTTTTCAGCTTCTGCAACTAATCTCTGCTTTAGCTCTTCTCTTGCAGTTTCTATTGTCTTCCCTTTACCTACCCTGCACCTGTCCTGCACCGCCTTACTTGTCCTGATCTTCCCTATTTGCTGCCTAATCTTTGCCACTTTATTCTCAATTCTTCTTTCCCATGCTGGCTTTCTGTCTCCCTTATCTTCTTGTTACCTTTTCTTCTTCATGTCCATGCCTACATTCTTCAGCAACTTCTTTCCCACTCATTCAGCTATCCCCAAATCAATATAGTTCCTTGCGTCAACCCACAATTTCTTGCGCCAAAGCAGCATCTTACAATACACACCGTGCCCTATTGCCAACACCCGCTTTTCATCCCAGCCTACACCGTCCCCTCTTCCAATGAACAAGGTAAACTTTTGGAACGTATTGTTTATATTTGTATTGCTACTTAAAAATGTAAAACTATAGTATATACACATGAGACAACCACGCACACACGCAAACAAACTGTGTTATGAACACTACTATGAAATATCACTAAAACTTTGTAAATCGTTTCTTATTTTCATTTATGGCTACTTTTTTAATCATTTAATTATCTCAGCAGGAAATGTAGAAATAAATCCAATTTTAGATGAATGTAATCTTGAGAATTTGCAGAATCGTTATAAATATAATTTTAAATATATTTATCTAAATGCCAGAAATCTGAATTCAATTAGAAATCATTTTCTTAAAATTGCATGTCAATTTGATTTAATTCATTTTTTTCTATTACAGAAACTTAGTTAAACAATGATATCAATCCAAATTTATTCATTCCAGACCTCGAAAAATTTTAATATTTTTGTTAAAATTGGGATAGTAGAGGTGGTGGCCTCATGCTAATTGTACCAAATGTTTTAAATCCAATACGTAAGAAAGAATTTGAATCAGATCATTCTGTTTTTGAATCATTATGGATTGAAATTAAACCACCTACAAATTCTTCAGATAATGAATTAATTAATGTTGCTTGCAATCCAAATAAGAACTTTCTTGTAGAGCATATAAAGTTTAAATGCAATGAAATTTCAGATATTTCCAGCAATAACTATTCACTAAACATATTAGGTGACTTTAACATCAACTATTTCAATTTTTATGGAAAAAAATCATTGAAGGAATTATGCGCTATTTATCATTTAAAAATAATCAACACTCAAACTCCCACTCGAAAAACGACATTAATTGATTATTTTTTATCCAATTCGGAAACAATATATAAGACTTATATCATTGAATCCTTGAGTGATCACACAATCTGTATTTATACTAGTAAGATTCAAGTTAAGCTTCCTACATTTAAAATGATTTTTTCTAGCGGTTTCAAAAATTATTCAGATGAGATCATGGAAAATTTACTTAAAAATGTTCCATTCGGCTATATTTTTACTTTAAATTCTGGTTCCCACATGCTAAATTACATAGCGGCACAGATCAATCAAGCCCAAAAAAAGTTGCACCGCTAAAAACCCGCCGAGTAGTTAATAAATCACGACGATTTAAATTAAACACGACTGATAATCAAGTAATTAAGAATACCGTAAAAATAAAGCAGAAACTCTTTGAACTAGCTAAACTAATCCGACCGAAATAAATTGGACTAATTAAGAAATATCAAAGAAATTAATTAAGGACTTACGCGCTAAAAATTTACTTTAAAACAACGTCAATTTTCGAAAATTTAAGTTCTTCTAAACAAAAGTGGAAATTTCTAAGCCATTTTATTGGAAAATCGAATTGGCTCAATAGTGACATTTCAGAAATTTATATTGATAATAATTTGTTTACCGATAAAAAGGATACTAAATCATTTAAATCAGACATTTAAAGCATTAGGTAACTTAAATTTTCCTAAACCTCCTCTATCAGAACTTAGGCAGTCAAATTGTAAGTCAACGTTTCAATTTAGGCTGTCCACCTTAAACTAATTTGAAACTATTGTACAAAATTTAGACGTTAATAAATCTTCAGGTTCCACTCATTTACCGTACTTTATTATTAAGAAATTCTTTCATATATTTGGCGAACATCTATCATTTGCATTTAATCAATTTATAGTTGAAAACGAATTTCCGGAAATAATGAAAAAGTCAGACATAACACCTTTGTATAAAAATGGAGATCCCCTCATTCTTAAAAATTACAGGCCAATCTCAATAACACAACCTTTTAGTACATTTTTTCGAAAAATTATTGTACATTCAAATCAGCCAATACCTTGCATCTGAGAATATCTTATCATCTAAACAATATGGTTTTCGCGCTAAATATAGTACATGTGATGCAAATATTTCAATTACAGAAAAAAATATCCTCAAATAAATCTCAAAATAAATCCAGTTGCATAGCCCTTCTAGACTTAAACTAAACCTTTTAATTCAATGAACTTTGAAATTTTGGCGATTAAACTTAAAAATTACGGATTTAAACAAAATTCAATTAAGTTACTTAGAGTTTTTCAGAAAATTGAAAACAGCGTGTTTTAATGAATAATATGAAATCTGGTTATATTAAAACCGATCAATGAGTGCCTCAAGGCACAGTACTAAGGCCAATTATATTTGCAATATATGTAAATGACATAATTAAGCATGTAAAACATAGTAAAATTCAATTTTCTGATGATACTTGCTTCATAAATACAGATAATGATGCATTTAGGGTTACAATAAATTTACAAAGTGATATTGAAAATCTTTCTAGGTATTTCTCATCCAATCAATTAAAAATTAATATTGAAAAAACTCAATTTATTATATCTTCCCCCAATTCTGTAAAAGAAATAACAAACAAGATCGAATTAATTGTTAACAGTGTTCCAATAAAACAATCTGATCATGTTACATATTTAAGTGTTGATATTGACAAAGATTTAAAATTTGATAAATTTCTCCAAAAAAAGTTACAAAAAATGGCTTCTGGCGTTAGATACTTATGCCACTTCAGAAATTTTGGACCAGATTATCACGTTCAATTATTACATGCCTTTTATTTATCGCAATTACACCATTGTTCATTTATATTTATAAATTTTACAACAAAAAACCGCTATTTATTATCAAAAACTTTTAATTGGTCATTAATAACATTCAATTTTGCACGCAAGCATGATCATGTTAGTGAATACAGACGAAAGCATAATATATTATCACCGCTATATCAAGAACAATTCCATGCAGCTTCAATTTTTTTAGTATAAATATGGCCGACAATCACTGTCTTTTCGATAATTAAAAGTAAATACGCGATCACATAAATTTATTTGTAGTAGTATTTCATATCCTAATTTTGACCGACCAGACTCTAATATTTGGAATGATTTAGAAAATGAGATAGGAATACAAAAAATTACAAAAAATTTAGAAAAAAATTTAAAAAATGTACTTTTACATCGCCAAAATACACAAATACACACACACACACACATTTCTAAGCGATTTCAGATCAGAAAAATAGCAGTTCTTGTAAATAGGTCAGCATTAACATTCAGACGGATTACTAAACGCTTACAATCTCAATGAAATGTGAAATTTATGAAAAATATTATTGTCTTTCAAGAGCAACAACTTGTGACAAATTGATTCTTACTGTGATGTCCTGTGATCTCAAACACAATTGTGAAACTAACTGGTGTCCAAGTGCGTGGGTACAAGAAATCCCATTAGTGCAGCTACTCTTGGTCGAATTATATGCCAATGTGAAATCGCTGACAAAATTGCTTCCAGGAAATAATTGAGAAACAAAACCGTCATCAACTTTGTTAGTACTAGAAAATTTGATGACGCTGTTTTTTCTCCCCTACTGTTGCATCTTGGCATGTGCCAGAATCATGGGTAGGGTTAGGATTTTATTGAGTAAAAAATGAGCAAAAATTGACAATTAAATTGAGCAAAAATTAACTCAAAATTGAGTAAAAAATTGAGTAAAAACGAAAAATTTTAAAAAGAAGAGTCATTATTCCACATAACAACCAGTGCCCACTTCAAGTGCTCGACTGTGTACCGCTCTCTCTGGGGACTTAGAAGTCTCTTGAAGTACGAAAAAAGTCGCTCCACTTCGACACTGACAATAGGAGCATAGGCAAATTTTGAAATTTCTGATGGCCCGACTGAAAGTTCTGGCACATGCTCACCCCGAAGGACTTTTGCCACATTCACCATAAACTTGAAATCTGGATTCTTGGAAATCACATTCTCAAACTTGGCCTTGTACTTGGAAAGTTCTGGGGCTGCCAAATTGTTAAGTACATTTTCGTATATTTGAATACTTTGTGTGATTTTTCCGCGACCCTCCAGTTGAGTGATTGCCTCTGATATTCCCCGAAATGCGCTAGTGATGAAGGCCAATTGCTGTTGAACCACGTCCTTCGAAACAATTTTTTTCAGGACAACGACAGCATGGCATTCGTCTTCATCGCAAGATTCAATAAAAGACGCCACTGTGGTGAAATTGGTACAATAGTAATATGCTGCCTCAAGCCACGTGCACCACCGTGTAGTCACGAATTCGGGGGGTAATGGGAGAGAAGTGGTATCCTTGAAGTATCGCTTCCTACGAGAAGAATTTTTAAAGAATTGCTGCATTTGAGTCATGAAAATATCAGTTTCCAGATTGCCGGTCCGGATAAGTTCAGCAACGCGGTGAACTGCGTGGGCGAGGCAAGTTACATGTTTGAGATTTGGATAGAGATTTTTCAACACCGCCCCTGCTTTTATCATATAAGCAGCGCCATCGGTTAAAAGTAGCTTCACCTTTTCATATGGTATGTCGCCGTCAAAAAGTTTGATCATGGTGGAATTAAACAATTGGCAAATGCTCACGTTGTCCGTTTTTGGCAGTTCGACGGCTTCCACGAGAAATGGCTTCTTATATTCTTTGTCACATAAAATTCCAACCAAAACTGCTCCGATAGGTCGACTTTGAGCGTCTGTTGTTTCATCAATAATGACGTAAATAAATTGATCAGCAATTTCTTGTTTAATTGAGTTCATAATCTCTGTGTACTCTTCGCGCATGTAATTCTTTCTTAAAGTTGACTCACTTGGCGTTGCACGGCCAGTGTACTTCTCTAAGAAACTGCGCAAAGCTTCATTTTCAACTCGTGATAAAGGAATATTGGCCTTGGTGAATGCAATTGCCAGGTCCTTAAAATAAGGAGAGCTGCGTGATGTACTTGGCATGTTTGTGAGAAAAGTTTGTGCCTGGCGGTTGCTTGCAGTTGCATTTTTCTCGTGCTTCTTTGATTTATAGTGAGATTCACAAAGAAATTTGGCTTGAGAACCATATTCAATTGCATGAGGGCAAACTTTGCATTTTAGCTGATTTGTGGCACGGTCATAGCCCCATACACGGGGCCCACATGGTAGATTTCGGGCAAAAACTGAGCCGCACTGCTTGTCTTTGGGCATGTTGAAGTGTTAACACTGTGTTAAAACGTGCGAGAAGCAACGAAGAAATTAACGAAGTAAATATAAATGTAGAATTGAGATTGAAATTAACCAATGAGAATGCAGCAATGTGAATTGTAAATGAAATTGAGGATAATTAAAGCCACTTCACCGCTCGCTTTATTTGCATTGCACCATCGCTGCCTGAAATTGAGTGAAAAAATTGAGTAAACAGTAGAGAAATTGATAGCCCTTAGTTTATCTTATTTTATTGAGTAATAGGACCAAAATTGAGTAAAAAATTGAGTTATTGGATACTCAATAAAATCCTAAGCCTAATCATTGGACGAATGCAACATTAAGATGAGGACGAATTTTTCTTAGTGACGGCATAACATATCTCCAAATGAGTGTGGGAGACGTCCACAAGGGAATGCACAGCGATTCCAGTCAACATTTTCAGTGGGACTGTTAGGTTTGGAGAAGGCTCAGTTATGGTTAATACATTCATTAAGTGATCTGGAGAAAGCAGGATCCTTAGAGTGTATTCAACTTTTATTTGTAGGGAATACTGCAGCATTTTGCAAAAGAGATTTCACTGTGCAACCTGAAGGGTGAAAATATTTTTCATATGGGACTGTGCACCCTTTCATAATGATAGGCAAAGTAAGAACTTTCTTAATTAAAATGAAGTTGCGTTGCTGCCAGAGTGTCCTGCTTAGTCACAAGATTTAAAAATATTTGATCATGCTCAGTTTCATGTAAAGAATGTTGACACTCGTCACTTACTGTTTAATCTTCGCACAAATTTTGAGCATTTTCCATTGAGAAATGTATGACATTCTTGAAGAAATTTTTGAACAATACAATTTTTCCTCAATAAATTGATGACGTCATCTGTTCTAAGGCTACTCCACAGAAAACTAACTAAATTCACTTTAGTTATTTTTGTATAAGTTTTCAATTAATTTAATAATTTGTTTCCAAGTACTATTTTAGCTGTTGTTTTAGCCCCCTAACTTCAATTGTTGTAAGACTTTTGCACACCATTTGATTCTCAATTTCTGTCAATTTACAGTGAAAATCCCATATTGCCAGTAAATAATTACTTGAAACGCAGATCTTAAAGATGCATGATTTAGTAAATGTGACTAGGTACTAAAAATATTGTTTTAAAATACTATGCAAAAAATTTACTTGAGACGCCAAATTTTCACGTACTTTGTAAGAACTATACGCACTTGCAAAGACTTTACAACAGCATCTTAAGCAGCGTTAATGCTATGTGCACAGCACGTCGCCTTGGTTGAAGATGTTTATGAACCTGTTTTTACAAATGGGACTCATGAATTTTAGACAACAGCTGTGGAACAAGTTAGTTGGTATTACTTAAGACCAACGAGAAGCATAGTTTATTAATTAATATTAACAATAGCTGCATACGATTAGATTAGCATTTAGTTATTATATTTAAGTCCATGTACGTAAAATATGTTTCTGATTGAGGTGACACAATAGTATTGGCGTCAATGATTTACAATGAATTAGTTAAAGTCTTAAATTAACCCGCATTTGCTCGTTAAAAAATACATACATTCGTTTCAATGGGGACACTTTTGTCTATAATAGCTTTGAAAGCTACAAATCAATGAGTATATCTCATGACAGCAGAACACATACTCCTGACTATAAAGAAAAACAAATATTTGAAAGTACATTTGTAATTTTAAATGAAAATATTCATAAGCAAATCTGTAAATATGATAAATCGTGAAGTAATTATGAGCATACATATACACTAGGAAGAAAACGAATTACTTACTTCATGTAGCGTCTTAAACTAGATATTTAAATGAATGCCAATATAGTGTTCTGAAAAAAATAGGAACAGCTCAATAACTATAAAACAGTTATTTTATTTATTGGCATTAATTTAATTGTAAATTTTTAATTAAATTTAATAATAAATTATGCTTATGTCACGGAAAAAAATTGCAAGCAAATTACAACATAGAGTGTACTGGGAAAAATGTCAAAAATTGCAATTTTGAGTGACGATACAAAATACGAACACATTGGAAAAAATGGATTTTACAAATTCAATATTGTTTTATAGGAAATCATAGCACAATATATTCGTGTACGATAGAAGATGTAATCTTGAATTGACATTGTTAACTTAAAGATATTATAAAAGATGTTTTCGCACAAATTAACAATTGTATGCTTCATATTAGCGATTGCGTTACATTGTTTACCTTTTTTATAAATATCATGAATCATAGTCATCATATATTTTGTATGGGGCTGAGGGTGTTTCCAATCCAGAATATGCAGGGACGTACCCCTACTGGATAATTTTTCCACTCTTCATAACTGGAACTAGACATCACAATTTCTATATAAAAAATTCAGTGAGAGCTAAAAATTGTGGGTTATTTTCCTACCAGAAACTAGCGAAAAATCCACTTCTAAGGAAGGCTGGGTCAGTAGTTTGTCGCAGTGCAAATATGAATAACATCATCAATAATTCCTCAATGTTTTATTCTCTACTCAGATTTCTTAGGAAAACAAAAATGAATTATCTCGCCATATGGTTAATTTAGTTAAATACCCTCTTTTTCTATCATTCTTTATCGTCTGAACCACAAATCTCCTTCAATTGGAGAGTTTTTTACTTGTTTTAATAATGATGATACCTTTAATGAACTTGTGCTATGAAAATCATTTGTAAATATGCTGATTGTTTTCTTTTATTTCTTACTTGATTCCTTTGTTTTCGTGCTATATTTATAGCTTTTCGAAAAAAAAATATATATAGCATGTCGCAGTGCAAATATATATTAGGATTTGATATCAGCTTGTTTTTCACATGAATAAAGTGGAATTTAGATGAGCCAATAGGTAGAAAATATTACTGACATGATCTTCAGAACCAAAAACCTAAGAAATTTTCTAAAAGTAATAGCTTAGGCGCAAATTATCTCTTTATGCAAGCTCTTTCTGTTACCAGCCGCAATGCAAGATCAAATTTTCTGCACGATCACATTTTACATGCTAGCTTAATTTCCTATTAAAATTGTTTTGAAATTGGGAAAACAATTTTTCCATGTGTTCTTATGGCCTAGCACTTCTCAAAACCACGATTTTAGACATTTCAGACATTCCATATGGTTACCAAAATAGGACTTAGTGTGACATAATAAACATAATTTGCGACCTATTCCAACAATTAAATTTAACATAATATATTAAATTGGTAATGTTTAATAATTGTTTAACTCTTCCTAATTTATATTATGCTAACTAAAAAAATCGAAATTTTTAATGACAAGCATAAAATATGGGAAATTGTTTTAGTGTTCTTTACAAATGAAACCATGACAAACAGCACATTTCATAGAAAATTTTTTGTAATCCCCTGCAAATTTCAACCACAATCCACTTTATGTGTAATATCGGAATTTGGAAGCCAAGCTACAGTTTGCAGATGCTTTATGAGTTAATTAAAATATACATTCTCAAGTTCCAAAAAAGATAAATAACAGTGATGTAACTTTCTACCATAGATGTTATCAGCATACGAAATTATTTTTCACTTGCAGATCTGCCATTGCTGTCACTTTTCTCAAAGCATAAGGTAAATTGATTAGCAACACGTAATATTGAGATAAAAAAGAGGGCTTAAGGTCGGCACTAGATGTGTTTTAGTAGTTTGAGGCAATTTCGTCCTCGGTGAAACGCAATAGGTTATTTGTGTTCTATTCCGTGTATATGACATTTTTTAGAAAACAATTTTAAACAAAAAAATCTTTTCTACATACTAGTAAAGTCACGAATTTTCATCTTGCTAGCTTATCTAAATTTCAGTAGACATCAATTTAAATATTAGGAAAGGACAGTTTTGTCTTCTTGAACTTAAAGAATTGCGTTAAATAATAGAACTATCGTGAGGAGAGTGATTTTTAAGATTTTATTAGAATTTATGTATATTAATGTATGTTAAACTATGCATTGAATCTTCAGTGTCTACAAATGATTGTCTTGATATATTTGTGTTTCGTCAAAAATTTTGCTGTAGTGTTGATTTCTAGACATTTTTTGTGGTGTGGATTTTTAGACATTTCTTGTGGTGTGGTGTGGGTTGTGTATCGAAAAATGTCACGCCACTGCAAGCCTGACTATTACCAATGATAGTTGATAAAAAGCCGACAACAAAGCCGCTCATTTTTTGGAAACGCTGAGCACTAACAAAGAGTACTGAAAAGTTTTGTTTGTATGTTACATCCAAAACGATTATTGATGGTGATATTATGAAGACACTTGATTTTTCCTGAACACTTGATTATAAGCAAGTGGAAAAAAATTGTTCGAGTAATTTACTCCACTATATACTTGGTAAATGCGATACTTTTGAATACTCTGATATATATATATATATATATATATATATATANGCTTTGTTGAGATAATATAATTTAATTATAAGAGATACTATGTAGCGTCCCATATAGAAATCCATATAATTGATATAATAATTTAAAAATATGATTTTGTATGCCCCGTTTAGTGTAAGATAAGATTTTAAGGCAGTTCAGTTGAATACTTTACGTTTAAAAGCCGAGACGCACTCTGTGTATATATATATATATATATATATATAGATATATATATATATATATATATATATAATTAATTAATAAAATGCAAAACTGCAAATATTGTGGAAAAATCCAATTGTGATTTCTCCAAATCTTTGCCATTAATATTTTGATTAATTGTAATCAGAATTAAATTAAATTCACAATTGACCAAGTGTTCACGTAGAAGCCATAACTAGGCAGTTTTATATTCATTTATATACACTTGAGCATTTAGATTGTAATTAATACTGTCTTTTGTCCCAATATTTGCTTCCTTATGCAAAATCTAAAGTGAAAGCTGAAAGAATTGGTATCACAAAATACTTTGACAGCTAAAAGATTGAAAGCTTGATTACTTATTAAACAGCAATGACTCGAGATCACTTCATTAGTATTGGCATTAGTTAGACGTAAATTCATCAGGCTTAACTATTTTGCCAATTTCGCTTAGTTAATTTTAAAATTCTACATTGAACAATGCCTCAGCAATTATTTCTGATTACGAATATCATTTAAATATAATCACAAATTTACTTCGGTTTATATGTGCCTCTCATTGAAGATCGTGAAAATTATTAAGTTTGCATATGCCAACAGGATGTTCAAAAGTGCATATGCATAATGAATATATTTTCTTTTCAACACATGAGACTATCATATTGGAAAGTCGAGTCCTATTCGAATTTTAGAAATATAATGCTGTAAACGAGAGTTTTGCGGCCTGGTCACGGTTGGCGCTTAACCACGTGCAGCAGCAAGCCATTGCAAGCGGACTGACCCCTTGCAACTGCGGCTTCAACTTTCAAGTCACGATTCCTTGCCGCCGTAAGCTTAGCTTTTGTCTTGACTTCCAAACTGAATTGAAAAGGATTTTATTTCAAAGTGAATGTAAGTCCTGATAGATTATGAGAAACTGATGAATATTTTATACAATAAAAATATTACGGCCGGCCACGAATACAATTAAATATTAGCGGCCGGGTGCGGCTCCGGTATAGTCTCCTAAATGCAGCGGCTTGCCTCGCTTAAACGCAATATAAAAAATAATGTTTAAGTATTTGTACGATAGTCTTGTAAACATCAGAATTTAAAATAAAAGCATCTGAAGCAAGTAAACTTGAAAAACTTTCTTATCTTTCTTGAGAGTAAAAATATTCATTTCATTATGGATTAAGGTTATAGAATGAATATACTGGATGGATTTGCTTCTTAGATCATCTCATGCCCGGCCCGTAGGCAGTACCTGTAAAAAAGGCCAGTTGATTTGTCCGTACCCGTTTCCTAAGCGTGTTATGCTCGTACCTAAATGCAATGGCTAGTTCACATTTATTTGCAATAATGTTTTAATTAACTTGCAATAAATATTCAAATAATTCTCTGTTTGTGACCATTTTTGCATAGCATTTGCCTTTAGAAACGCCCAAAATATGCGTTTTTAGTTCGTAATAACTATTTAACGAGAAGCCCTCTTCCCTGAGAATCGATTATTTATTTATTTTGGATGATTAAAAGCACTCAGGACAAAATATGCCTTTTATATCCTATCCGGTTCCTGGTTATACATACATGCTTAAGCGGTGATAACTATCCTATCAAAAACCAAAATAAGTATGCCAATTCATTAAGAAATCGTGCATCAAATGACGTAATTGACAACACATCAAACAGTATGAAAATAATTTAAATGGTTAGTTTGAAACGTGTTTTTTGTTTTCACAATAGGGCAGTAGAATACTTGTTTGAACTTGTAAAATAAGTAAATTACAGTAATTCAAACGATATTGAACGTATTCTGAAATTAGCATGTTACTATTGTTGTATTACAATATATAATATACCTAAATATTTTTATGTAGCTTAGTGTAATTTCTGTTGCAAATCTACATGAATATAATTTTTTCATGAAATACATGTATATATATATATATATATATATATA